>JASDQU010102647.1:148326-181422 GCA_032191745.1 Picea mariana
TTGAGACCTTCTCCAGATCGAAATTGTTAAATTGCATAATGTTTTTGAGCATTTGTCTGGGTTAAGGGGGATTTGATGCACATGTTCGGGTAATTTAATTATTGTATGTGATTTACATGCTCTGATCCCTGTGACTTATGAACCCCTGGAGGGCGTGCTTGTTGTTGCTACAAGAGCTGGCCTGATGGACAGGTATAAATGAGGGAATGATTAGCTCAGACCTTCATACAGGCTTAAATCCTAGAGATGGATGCTGCAAACCCAGMCATGGGTAAGAATAAACTGAATATTTGCACTAGGAAAAAGAAGGGTGTTTCCTTTGGAGGCACTCTAGYAGACCTAGTGTTGGTTGTGGAGCCTGATTATCTTCCTGATTCAAAGGTCTTTGTTTTCAGTCGTGTTTATAACCCATGAAGAATTTACACCCTGGAATAATGTACACTCCTCCATGCGGGGGAGTGTAGAGGGGGGTTAAGCCCTCTACAGGGTTAGGGGGAAAGAGGGTGCCTGAAGGAAAAATTGCCTTGTAAATGTATATTGTAATTTCATTGTAAATATGGCTGTTATTTATAAGGTCGCAGATCTGACGGTAGAAGTTATGCTAGGTTTTTTTTCCCTAGAAGGAAACCCTCTTTTATGAGGGAAATGTATTGCAACTATGTATCATTGTGAATATTGTATTCTAGGAGAGGAGACCGTGAGAGAAAGAAGAGGAAGTTACAACGGTGTGCTGTAGGTTGTATCTCTTCATTTGTTAGATAATAATAAAGGAAGGAACTGGCAATTTCTCTGGTGGACGTAGCCCACACTGAGTGAACCATGTATATCTGTGTCTCTTTTTTATTGTGTATCTTCTGTGTTTTATTTCCACATTTGTTTTATTTTATTGCTCCACGATCCTTTTTTTATAACAATTGGTATCAGAGGAAAGGTAACTTGAAGGAAAAGAGGGTTCCTGGTTCGAGTGGGAGAAATGGCGGAAGATGAGAATTTTACAGTCGAGAAATTTAACGGCCAAAACTACCATTTATGGAAGATGCAGATGGAAGATTATTGATATCATAAGGATCTATTCCTACCATTGGGTGGAAGAGCAAAGAAGTCGATTCCCATGAAGGACGAAGAATGGGAGGTTCTTGACAGAAAGGCACTAGGAACGATATGGCTGAGCTTGGCAGCGTTGGTGGCTTTCAATATTTCAAAAGAAAAGACCACAAAGGAGCTGATGGACGCATTGGATAAACTGTATGGAAAACCCTCAGTGTCCAATAAGGTATTTCTAATGAAGAGATTATTTAATATGAATATGTCAGAAGGTGGGTCTGTTGTAGATCATTTAAATGAATTTAATACGATTACTAATAAACTAAGTTCTATAAAAGTGGACTTTGATGATGAGGTTAGGGCTCTTCTAATCTTGTTCTCATTGCCAGAAAGCTGGAACAACTTGGTCATGGCTGTAAGTAACTATGTATCTAGGTAAAATACTTCAAAATTTGATGATGTTGTTGGTGTTATCCTTAGTGAGGAAATGTGATAGAAAATCACATGTGAGACATCAGGTAATGTGTTGAACATGGAGAACAGGGAAAGACAAAAGGATAGAGGAAAGGGCTCAGGGAACCGCGGGAATTCTAGGAAGGGCAGATCCAAATCCAGATTTGGAAAGATAGAGTGATGGAATTGTGGGAAGAAAGGACATTTGAAGAAAAACTACAGAGCTCCAAAGAAACAAAGAGATGGACAGCAGGAAAAAAATCAAGAAGAAAATGTAACAGGTGATGTGTTACAATATGCTTTGATTCTTTCTGTAGATAATATTTCTGAGTCTTGGGTAGTAGATTCAGAGGCTTCATTTCATGCCACACCCCATAGGAAACATTTTCTAGATTATGTTCAAGGTGATTTTGGACAGGTTAATTTGGGTGATGATGCACCATGCACAATTGTTCGAATGGGAAAGGTAAAAATAAAGCAAAGCAATGGAAACCAATGGTTGTTGAAAGAGGTAAGACATGTTCCAGATCTAAGAAAAAATATAATTTCAACAGGGAAATTGGCAAGTGAAGGTTGTATATCCATATTTACAGATAAGGTGTGGAAGATCACCAAAGGATCATTGGTGATAACAAAAGGAGAGAAGGTAGATACATTGTATTTATGTACTAGTAATACATAATTTTCTATCTCTTTAGCTTCTATAGGAGTGGATACAACACTGTGGAATCATAGGTTTGGAAACATGAGTGAGAAGGGGATGCATATACTTCACAAAATAAATTTGTTGCCATATCTTAAATAAATTGATTTGGATTTCTGTGAGCATTGTGTTTATGGAAAACATAAGAGAGTCAGTTTTATTAGAGTTGTAAAAGAAAAGAAGAGTGAAAGGTTAGAGCTTGTGCATACAGATGTATGGGGACCAACTTAGGTATCATCTCTTGGTGGATCTCATTATTATGTCACTTTTATTGATGATGCAACTAGAAAAACTTGGGTTTGTTGCATTCGACAAAAATATGATGTTTTTGATACTTTTAAGAAATGAAAAGCTTTGGTTGAGAATGAGACAGGAAAAAGGTTGAAGTGTCTCAGATCATACAATGGAGGTGAATATTGGAGCGATGGATTTGATGATTATTGTTCATATCATGGGATTCGTAGAGAGAAGACAGTTCCAGGAACACCACAAGAAAATGGTGTGTCAGAAAGGATGAACAAGACAATCATGGAGCGTGCAAGGACTGTGAGATTGCATGCTAGTTTCCCCTTACATTTCTTGGAAGATGTAAAGATATTGTTGTTTACTTAATAAACAAAGGACCTTCAATCTCTTTAGATGGTAGAGTTCTAGAGGAGGTATGGACAGGTGAAAATGTAAACTATTCTTTTTTCAAGACTTCCAGTTATGAATCATTTTTCCATATTGATAAAGAAAATAGAACAATGATTGAGGCAAAATACAAGAAGTGTACCTTTATTGGATACGATGTTAATGATTTTGGTTATCGATTTTGGGTTTATGAAAATAAAAAAATCATTAAGAGTAGAGATGTCATATACAATGAGAAGGTCATGTACAAAGATAAATTACAAGGAAAGAAACAGGAAAAAGAAAAACCAGAATACACAGTGCTTGATGAGATCACTGAAAAATAAACTCCAAAGGTACCAAAAAATCAAAATGTACAACAACATGATCAACAAGTATCTCAAATTCTTGCAAGTGTTGTTATAAGATCTACCAGGTTAAGTAGACCCCCTGAACGATACTCTCCTTCATTGTATTATTTATTGTTGATTGATTCTGGTGAATCAGAAAATTATGAAGAGGCAATGTAGGAAGACACCAAAAATAAGTGGGAGCAAGGAATTAAAGAGGAAATGGATTCCTTGGTAAATAACCAGACTTGGGACTTGGTTTAGTTGCCTGTAGGAAAAAGAGCATTGTAGAATAAATGGGTTTACAAGTTGAAGGAAGAGATGGAGGAAAAAACCGGTACAAGGCTAGACTTGTTGTAAATGGGTTTGCACAAAAAAAATCTATATATTTTGATGAAATATTTTCTCATGTTGTTAAAATGACTTCAATTAGGACTATTTTAAGTCTTGTGGTAGTAGAAGATTTGCATCTTGAACAATTAGATGTAAAAAAAACTTTTCTCCATGGGGATTTGGAGGAAGAGATTTATATGCAGCAACCACAGGGGTATGAGCTCAAAGGGAAGGAAAATTTGGTATGCAGGTTGAAGAAGAGCTTGTATGGCCTAAATAAATATCCAAGGCAATGGTATTTGAAGTTTGACAGGTTTATGAAATAACAAGGTTATAGTAGATGTCATTCTGGTCACTGTGTTTATTTTAAAAATATAGAAAATGGAAGCTATATTATCTTGCTATTGTATATAGATGACATGGTTGTTGCAGGGTCTAATATGTAGGATATAAATGTGCTCAAGAATAAATTATCTAATTCATTTGCGATGAAGGATTTGGGTGCTGCAAAGAAAATCCTTGGTATGAGAATAACAAGAGACATGAAAAATCTCAAATTGACATTGTCTTAGGGTGAGTACATAGAGAAAGTGTTGGAGAGGTTTAGAATGTAGAATGAAAAACCAGTTAGTACACCTTTGGCCAACCATTTCAAATTAAATAAGAAAATGTGTCCCAAGAAATAGGAGGAGATAGAATACATGTCCAGGGTCCCTTATTCATCAACAATTGGCAGCTTGATCTATGCAATGGTTTGCACAAGACCAGATATTGCACATGCAGTGGGAGTTGTGAGCATGTATATGAACAATCCAAGTAAAGAACATTGGGAGGGAGTAAAGTGGATTCTCAGGTATTTGAGAGGTACTGCTACTCATGCATTATGTTTTGAAGGTTCATACACTGTTCTACATGGATATGTTGATTCAGATATGGTAGGTGATAAAGATAGCAGAAGGAGCACCACAAGGTATGTTTTTACTGTAGGTGGAACAAAAATAAGCTGGATTTCGAAATTGCAAAAGGTTGTTGCAATTTCAACAACAAAGGTAGAGTATGTTGCTGCTATAGAGGCTATTAATGAGATGATTTGGTTAAATAGGTTTATGGAGGAATTGGGAAAGAAGAAATAGAATAACAGGTTGTACTGTGATAGTGAGAGTGCCATTCATCTTGCAAAAATATTAGCATTCCATTCGAATACTAAGCATATAAAACTCGGGTACCATTTCATACGATTCTTCTTGGAAGATGGACATTTGAAGTTGGAAAAGATACACACTAGCCAAAATCATGCATACATGTTAACTAATGGAGTAATCAGGGAGAAACTGAGTTCCTTCTCAGTTTCAGTTGGTCTTCAAGCATGAAGACAAAG
The DNA here is from genome assembly GCA_032191745.1 of Picea mariana. NCBI lineage: Eukaryota > Viridiplantae > Streptophyta > Pinopsida > Pinales > Pinaceae > Picea > Picea mariana. Next base: position 153,200 of record JASDQU010102647.1, read on the forward strand.
ATGAGAAATTTTCCAGGTCCAAGAAGGTTCGTAGTCCAATAGATACAACAATGACGAAGTTGTTGAGATTCGTATCCAAGTAGGAGATTGTTGGTTGTGGAGCTTGATTATATTCCTGATTCAAAGGTCTTTGTTTTCAGCCATGTTTATACCCCATAAATACTTTACACCTCGGAAGAATGTACTCTCCTCCATGTGGGGGAGTGCAGAGCGGGTTTACCCCCTCTGCGGGGTTCAAGGGAAAGCGGGCCCCCAACAGGGGTTCGGGGGAAAGTGTTCCCCGATGGGGGTTCAGGGGTGAAGCCCTTGAAGGAAAAATTGCCTTGTAAATGTATATTGTAATTTCATTGTAAATCTAGAACATTCACTATAAGGTCGCAGATCTGACGGTAGAAGTTATGTTAGGGTTTTTTTCCCTAGAAGGAAACCCTCTTTTATGAGGGAAATTCATTGCGACTTTGTATCATTGTGAATATTGTATTATGAGAGAAGATACTGTGAGAGAAAGAAGAGGAAGTTACAATGGCTGCGATGTAGGTTGTATCCCTTCATTTGTTGGATAATAATAAAGGAAGGACTTGGCAATTTATCTGGTGGATGTAGCCCACACTTGGTGAACCACATATATCTGTGTCTCTATTGTATTGTGTATCTTCTATGTTTTATTTCCGCATTTGTTTTATTTTATTTCTCCACGGTCCTGTTTTTATAACACCTAGACCCAGGGGGACCTTTCTCTTACACATGGACGTTGGCCCTTGAGGGCCCTATACTTCACCATCATGACCCTAGATGTATCCAGAGCTAGTGTTTTCATTTTGGAATTATTTATGAGCCCGGTGGCACGTGTGGGCATCGTCTTGGGCCTTTGGAGGCCAAGCACCCTGCCTTTTAGGCTCAACATTCAACCTTTAGGCCTCAACGTCACCCTAGAAGGGCATGACGTCACCCTTGGAGAATTTTTCAGATGCTAATTAATTTTTATTATGTCAAAATTGGATTTTGTTGTAAATTGGCGAGGACGACCTTAATTTTGATGTAAAATTAATTAAAGGTCAAAGTTTTGTATAAATAAAGATAAAGTACTCTCATTTTAACTTAGCAACTTCTCATACAATAGAAGAGGTCTGAAATTTTATCCCTAGTGAGGGCTATTGAATGAAATTGTGAGGCGCACTCTTGTATAAGGCTATTTTTTGCAACTTTGATCAATCTTGGAAGTTTTTATGGTGATCTTGCATGGTATTTTCATGATTATTCTTGGTGCAAGTAAGTAAAATCTGCATTGTTTTTCATCTATTGAATGGTTTGTGTATGGTTTTATTTTCTCATACAAGATTGTGAAATTGAATGGTATACTTAATGCTTGAAGTAACGGACTTAAATTGCTACTTTCTTACTTTCTATTTTCCAGGATTTTCATTGAATTGATCTAGTGACTAGTGAAATCCTAGAGCCCTAAATTGCTAGCACTCTAAGGATTTTAACTTAGATATCTTTTCATAAGTTTTACTCCATAAGAAGCCTAAGGAGAGAAATGATCCAGATTATTTTCGGCATGAAATGAGAGTGGAGATATAATAAAAAAATGCATAGAGATATCGCGTATATCCAATAATATAATAGAAATATATCAGAGATGCAACCATAAACATAGAGATAGAGTAATACACGATTTCTATTAATGAAATAAATGTACAGAGACTGTAAAAATACAGAGTGAAAGACTCCCTAGAATGGTGGCAGCTTATCTCTGAGAAGAGATGTGACGACTACTCGCATTCACAAGAAGACGATTACAATGAGGCTCTGAAGGCCTTTTTACAATAAACAAGAATGCCAAAATCCCTAGACATCCAAAAACCTAACCCTAGGAGATGAAGCACCAAAAGTCATGTGGGCCCCGTTTGGGTAAGTGAGTACATCAACTTCCCGGGGTCGTAACTTTTGCATACGATCTCCGTTTTAGGCGTGTGATAGCTCGTTGGAAAGGTATCATAGAGGAGATTCATTTTGGGGGCTCAATAATGCATTTGGCTATCATTGAGTACCTCTATATAGAAAAACCTTCATTTGAGCCCTCAAAATGGCCCCAGAAGTTAAAACCTGCTAAAAATAGTAAATTGTCAAAATTGCCAGAAAAGTGTTTTGAGCCAGTTGGAAAAGGTGGGTGTCCACTGATATCCACCTGGATCAATCCTCCCTTCTTAGGAAGCAATGGTCTCCATTGCGTTGAGTTCTCGGGGGAGAGGGAAAAGTGTTTGCTGGATCTGCATCTTGGTGAGCTGCTTGTATTGCTGGAGACATCGCGCTGCTCAGTTTGTGGAAGTATGTCAAGAACCTGTTGAGGCTGAGGCTATTCAACAAGTTGAGATACATGAGAGGACGATGTGCAGAATGAATATTTGCGCTTTGATGCAGCCTTGTTGACCTTCTTTTGTTGGATATAAGGTGCTTGGGGCAAGGCTGTAGTGGTTGCAATGTCCTTCTATTCTCCTTTTGAACAGATTGTGAAGAAGCTAAATTTTGCAGTATGAGATACTACCTTGCGACACTTTTTAGGTGGAACAATAGTTGGAACTACCTCTGGTATTCTGTAGAGATGACCCCCCAAAGTAACAATGACACTATGGGGTTGAGACTCATAAACAACATGGCGCTTCCACATATATGGCTGGCCCAAGAGAACATCACAGACATCTAGTGGGGAAACATCACATAATACCTCGTCCTTGAAGGGCTGGATGCCGTATGACAATCGACATTGCTGGCTGACACGGAGATATCGTCCTTGGCGAAGCCACCCAGTGTTGTATGGCTGCGGGTGTGGTGTTGTCGACAATCTGAACTATTTGACGATCTCTGCTGAGATGAGGTTCTTCTGGCTTCCGCTATCAACAATAAAATGCACCAAGGTCCCCTTCACCCACACCTGTGAATGAAAAAGGTGCTCCCCCTCTTTGGTATCTATTAGTTCTTCTGGTTGAATTGATGCGGTTGCAACAATAGCAGTGGGGTCTGTGTCAATGATGTATCCTTTACCAGTATTTTCAGAATCAAATTCTAAATCAGGGTTTGGCTCCTTGTCTTTGATCTCGGTCACCAATGACGTTTTTGAGCGACATTCATCAGTGTTGTGCTAGGGGATTTTGTGGAAATCACACCATTTTTCGGTGTCCTTCTTTGTCTTCCCGTGACCCTTTTTTTCCTGTGTCTTGGATTGGTTTTTGGGAGACTGTTTGTTAGGGATGCCTTTGTCATACTTTGGTTGTTGCGGATTTACAGATCCAAAATCCCGTTTGTTCTGGTGCTTAAATTTCTACTCGATTTTAACAGCATATCGATAAGCAACACCGAGTGATGAGATGTCCAGAAAATCCATTTCAGTCTGGATGTATCTGTGTAGAGCCCCACGGTATTTCAGAACCAAATGTCGCTCGGAGTCTTTGATACCCAGCTTGGTGCACAAGGTATGGAAGGTATTGGTGAACTCCAGAACTGCTTGGCCCCTCTCTTGTCGTAGTGTGGTCCATCTCATGTATTGGTCCTCATAGTTTCCAACAGGGTAATACTATTCCTTTACCACATCCACAAAAAAATCCCAAGTGGGATCAGCCCCATATATTTCAGACTCCTCTGTGGAAATCTACTCCCAATAAGTTTCCCACCAATGTTTGACATGGGGGAGAGCTTTAAGGAGTGCAAAGGTGATCTTTTCTTTGTCAGAAAATTTGTGAACCGAGAAATAACCTTCTTGCAGATTTAATGATTTGTCTAGGGCTTCTGCATCTATCTGTCTTTCAAATATAGGAATATCAAAATTAACTTGTACCTTGAAAGTCGAGGTGCCTCCAAAGTGGTCGCTTGATGAAGATGCGTCTATTGCTATCGGTAGGCGTTGAAGGATGTGGGAAAAATTCTCCATCATTTCGTCCCTCTGTTGCATGAGAGCTTGCTAAAGCAACAAATTGATAGGATCGTCTGCTCCATCATTTTTCTTTTCTTTCGACATTGAGGGTTTCTTGGGTGTGCAAGAGAAATTTTCCTCAAGAGAGACAAGCTCGAGACCCAACTTGCTATACTCGGACCTTGTCGGGGACATGCACTGAAAAAAATGATCAAGAGCAGCTTGCTCTGATACCACTGATCCAGATTATTTTCGGCATGAAATGAGAGCAGAGATATAATAAAGAAATGCACAGAGATATCGCGTATATCCAATAATATAACGGAAATATATCAGAGATGCAACCATAAACACAAAGATACAGTAATACACAATTTCTATTAATGAAAGAAATGTACAGAGACTGTAAAAATACGGAGTGAAAGACTCGCTAGAATGGTGGCAGCTTATCTCTGAGAAGAGATGTGACGGCTACTCGCATTCAAAAGAAGACGATTGCAATGAGGCTCTGAAGGCCTTTTTACAATAAAAAGGAATGCCAAAATCCCTAGACATCCAAAAACCTAACCCTAGGAGATGAAGCGCCAAAAGTCATGTGGGCCCCGTTTGGGTAAGTGAGGACATCAACTTCCCGGGGTCGTAACTTTTGCATACGATCTCCATTTTAGGCGTGTGATAGCTCATTGGAAAGGTATCATCGAGGAGATTCATTTTGGAGGCTCAATCATGCCTTCGAATATCATTGAGTACCTCGATATAGAAAAACCATCATTTGGGCCCTCAAAATGGCCCCAGAAGTTAAAACCTGCTAAAAATAGTAAATCGCCAAAATTGCCAGAAAACTGTTTTGATCCAGTTGGAAAAGGTGGGTGGCCACCGATATCCACCTGGATCAAGAAAGGTGTTAGTGCCTAGAATTTCCTACACCCTAGAATATTGTCTCTTGAGGTCAATGCATAGGGGGAATTAAGTTACATCTTGTCCTATGCATTTTCCCTCCTAGAATTTTGTGCATTATCAAATTGATCTGCATCCTTAGAATAAGTCTTTCACTTTGACTCCATAATCCCTATAAGGCACTAGTTCTTACCTCTCTCTTGTTGAAGGATTGATTAAACACTTAAACACTCTTCTCCTAATCTTTTACTAACTATCTCTAACCCTAGTTTAACCTAAATCACTAACTTATTTGTTGTTGTTATAAATGTTTGCTACAACCATCTAATTACAACAAATGTTTTTCATACTCAACATTAAATGGTAGCTAACCATTTCAGAAATTTCTTATGACAAGTTATTATCATACTACTTAGTCAATTCTATCTTTTCATTTCCTTTTCAAGATTTTCTGAGGATTATTTGTTGCAACAGTTACATTTTATCAATTGTTGTTGTAAACTTATTAACTGCTGCAATTTTATACCAGCTAGCACTTATTTTCACTGCCCATTGTCTATTGAGGTGTTATTATCATATTTTTACTTGGAATTATTGTATATGCATGCTATATTGTCTTGTTCTGGGTAGGTACATCAAGCACTTCATTAACCTTATATTTTAGACACATACTTAGTGACTTTGGTAACCGATGAGAGGGGGGAATATATGTTGACCATAAATCTAATTTTCCATCCCTTTAGGTTACCGGGGACGCATCCCCTGGGGTAGACCCTGCCTATCCCTAAAAAGTGGGGATTTCCTATTAAGGTGAAAGTGATAAGATATCCTGTTTGTTACACCAATATCCCTTACTTTCCTTGGGATTTGGGAAAGTAAAGATTGCACGATAAAAATTTTGGCGCCATTGCTGGGGAACATCGAGTCAATTTTCCTCGAATGACAAATTTTCGGTAAGCCTTTTTCTCAAAGCCTTTCACTTTTCAAATATTACCTGGTGAGTCCACTGAGGGTGATTCCCTCTTATTCCCTTTGATAATTCCTATAATTATTATCGAGGGACTCCACTAATGATAAAGCCAACCATGGATTGTCAATGGGACCCATGTAATTTTACACCCTTGGATATGAGTGAAATTCCAGGTTACCCTTGAAAAATGCCTCTGAGGTATGAAAATTGGCTCCTTATATTCACTGGTAATGATGGGGTTAGGGACGAAGATCACATGGGTAATGTTTGGGCTTTCTTTCAACTCCACCCTATCAGTGATGATGCTGAATATTTGGAAATGAAACTTTTCTCTGCCACTCTTCATGGAAATGCTAGGAAATGGTATGATGATCTCCTTGATGCTAGCATCACATCTATGGACCAATTAGAATAAAAATTTCTCAAGAAATTGGGTATCAAATTAGAAGATATCCACATCCTAATAAAAATACTTGAGTACATGAAACAAACTAAGAATGAGACTGTCAAAGAATTCCATACTAGGTTTGAGAATTTTCTACAACAAATTCCTAAAAGCCATTATCCTGAAGACAAGTAACTCGTTTACCTCTATACGAATGCACTCTTAGTGAAATAAGGGTTTCTCATTAGTAAAAAGGGGCCAAGAAAAATCCAAGAATCTTATCACATGGCTATAAAAATTGAGGCAAACATCTCCTTATTCAAGGGAGAACACCTCTTTATTCCAGAAAAAAAATTGATGACCCCAATGATACCCCAGATACTCTTAGTCCAGAGAGATTAGTTTCCCTTGAGATATTTGTTATTAAATTCCAGGAAAGAGGGGAAAAGGTCATAGACCAAGAAGAGTTTGAGGAGAGGGATCCTAATGAAGGTTTCTAATCCCATGAGGAAGAGCAAAAGTTTACTCATGCTTCTATTGAGGATAATGAAGACTTGGTTGAAGAGCGAGAGCCTAAATATATCAAACATGATGATGAAGTGTTAATGCATGCTCCTCCCTCTGATGAAGCCATATGAGATCCTGTTACTCCTGCACAAAAAGAAGAGGATGAGGTTAGTCATTTTCCTTTTCATGTTTTTGATGATACCTCATTCTATGATTCAAAAGGTGAAGAAGAAAGGCAATCCTTGAACAAGTTATACCATATTTATTGTGAAGATAAATATGTAGGGGAAAGTCATGAGGATGAGGCACTGATGATTTATTTTTTATTTGATGAAGTCATCCAAGTCTTCGACACTTCTACACAACAAGATGTGAAATTGGTAAGTTATTTCCCTTTCCGATATTTCGACGATGCTTTATTTTGTGATTTGGGAAGTGAAGAACGGTTAGAGGATCCCTTGGATGTTTTAATCCCTTCATGTTATGATAAAGGTAATGACATGGTTGATAATATTGATGAGTTCATACACGTTGGGAAACATAAATGGGATGTGATTACTGATTGGATATGATGGGCATCCCATTTATGACATTGAGGGTCATTTCTAAGTGTTGCCTTTACAACTATCATAGGAGGTTACTACTAATTTTCACATTTGGCAACAAGGAGATGATGTAGTTGCAAATGTTTTCCAAGCACCCATGGGTGACCTAGTTCTATGTTCACCTGATGATTTTTGGTCATACCTTGAGGATTTTGATGAGTATTCCTTTGAGCACTTGGATTTATTCCATGAAGAATATTATCGAGCACCATTGTGCTCAAATCTTGATAAGGGTGAGGACATTGCTTACCTGAAGTAGGGTACTTGTGACAAGGTTTTATAGCCTCCTTCGATTACCTGACCTCACTATGTCACTAAGGGTACAGTTGGGAAACATGTCCCCTGTCTTAAGTTTTCTCCAGGATAAAGCCTTATTCTATAATTCAAGGGCAGGTTAAATTCCTTAAGAAGAAATTCGTTATCTCGGTAATCCAACCTTCCCCTAAGAAGTTTTTGTTCATCTTCTATGTTATTTCTAGTCCCTCCCCAGACGTCAGGATGTGATGACATCCAAGGTAGCCAACCTTCCGAAAGTGTAACTTGGCATAATTTAGTCCCTCTGTCCCGCCTCCATGAGCTAGGATTTACGACTTCCTATGATATGATGCATGCTCTAACTCATGTTATTTTTGTGCTTGACTTGTCATTGTTTTGGTTTATGATGAAGAACAAAGGCATGTATTATGAGGTATTTCTAGGATGGTTTCAGTGGTTATATGAATACACCTAACATTCAACCAAAAAGTAGAGGTAGGTAGGCATTTGCATCCATTTTATATACCATCTGCATATCACGATAGCATAGTTGTAGTTGCATTTTCATATTGTCTTGTTTCATTATGTATATATGTATGCTCATGATCATATTGTAATTTTTAAACCTGTGAATTAAAGCAATGCATATGGATTCTTAAGCAAAACAAAAATTAATCAATGGCTCATACACATAGTACACAGAGATTTATGCCGGAAACCCTTAACCAGGAGAAAACCAGTCTTCCTTGCTGCCACATCTTTCAACTCTTCATTATATTAATTTCGCCATTCACCATACAATATATACAATTTTTTTAGGTATTCTGTGTCTACCAAAACCCTAATCCCTTAATTCGGGATTAATTTAGAAAACCACAAAAAATAGAAAAATCCGCTAAATTAGCAAAAACTGCCCAAAAAACAATTTTGGGGCGCTGCACGTAACCAGGGGGGGCCATACCTGGACCCCCCTAGGAAGCACCCATTGCACATGCCACAAAGGGATAAGGAAGTTGGGATCGTCAGACATAGTTTTCGAATCTGATGCACCCACACACACACATGCAAAGAATATAACACATACCCAACATTCTCCCACTTGTTGTTTTCTTTTCATACAAGGGTTCACAGGATTATATAGTCAACAATCCAAGGAAACAATGCCCATTGTTACTCTACACTAGGAGAATTTTTCTGTGCTCACAGACTTTGTCAATGAATCTACAACATTCTTCAAAGTGTCAACCTTTTCCAACAACACCTTATTTTCTTCAACCATGTTTTTCACAAAGTGATACTAAATATCAATATGCTTTGTCTTCGAATGATAAGATGTGTTCTTTTCCAGGAAGATTGCACTCTGACTATCACAATATAATCTCAATGCTTGTTTTACCAACCCAATACCTGAGCACAATCTCTATAACCATAATGCTTCCTTGCTTGCATGAGTGGTTGCCATGTATTCAACTTCTGTAGTTGAGAGTGCAACTACGACCTGTCTTTTTCTCATCCAAATAGTTTAAACACATACCCACTTGTAGATCTTCTGCGATCCATATCTCCATCCCAGTCTGCATCAACAAATCCATGTATGTCCACCACTCTGTCCAATCCTGGTCTTCCTTGGTAGCACAATCCATAACTGGTAGTGCCACAAAGATACCTGAAGACCCTCTTTACTGTTGTCCAATGTTCCTTCCCTAGTTTTGACATATACCTGCTCAAAACTCCCACTGCATGTGCAATGTACGGTCTATTACAAACCATTGCATACATCAAACTGCCAACTGCACTGGCATACAGAACATGGGACATGTCCTCTTCTTCTTCTTGTGTCTTGGGACACTGATCTGTAGATAACTTTACACCTATAGGAATAGGAACCTTGACCAGTTTACTTCCATGCATATTAAATCTCTACAATATCATCTCAACATATTTTCTCTGATTCAAACAGAGTTTCCTATTTGTACGATCTCTTTTAATCTCCATTCCTATAATGAAGTTAGCAACACCAACATCCTTCATGTCAAATTTGGAGGATAGATACGATTTCAACTCCTTGATAACATCCATGTTATTTCCTACCAGCAGCATGTCATCAACACACAACACTACATAAATGAAGTGATTACCAACCTGCTTGGAATATACACAGTGATCAACCCTGTTTCTCACAAATCCCAATCCAAGGATGTATGTGTCAAACTTTTGGTACCACATCCTAAGTGATTGCTTCAGACCATATAGTGACTTCTTTAGCTTACAAACCAACTCTTTCTTTCCCTTCACTACAAAGCCTTTTGGATGCTTCATGTAGATTTCTTCTTCTAGATCCCCATGTAGGAATGTTGTCTTTACATCCATATGTTCCACTTCAATATCAAAAGCAACAACAATAGGTAAAAAAATCTAATAGAGGTTAACTTGGCAACAGGAGAAAAAATCTCACCAAAGTCAATTCCCTCTACCTGGGAATAACCTTTTTCTACTAACCGAGATTTGTATTTCTCCACTTTTCCTTCTGCATTAAACTTCTTCTTAAACAACCATTTGCTACCAACATATTTTCTTCCAGCTGGAAACTCAACTATATCCCATGCCTCATTCTTATCCAAGGGATCCATTTCTTCAACAATGGCCTTCTTCCATAGTTTACTATCCTCTGAATTCACTGCTTCCCTGAAAGTTCTGGGATCATCATCAGTAATAGATAAAGAAAAACTAGAATGAACATCAGGTGGACTATACCTTTCTGGTTGCCTTCTTTCCCTCACCGATCTCCTCCATACTGTGGTATGAGGTTCTTCTTCTTCTTCTTCATCTTCTTCAGATGATTCAGATTTTGCATCATCCAACTCAAGCTCTATTTTCTCAGGTTCATCTTTCCTTGGTAGGAATTCTTGTTTGGACACATCTTTTACCTCTCTAAAACCAACATCCCGACTGTAAACAATCTTATTAGTTTTTGGGTTCCAAAGATTATAACCTTTCACACCATCTTTATAACCCATAAATATACACTTTTCATCTTTATTATCCAACTTACTCCTAATTTCCTTTGGAACATGTACATAATCATCACAACCAAACACTCTGAGATGTTCAAGAGATGGTGTCTTACCAGTCCATACCTCATGTGGATTTTTATCATCCAACGCTGATGAGGGTGATCGATTAACCAGGTAACATGCTGTACCCATTGCCTCTGCCCAGAATTCCTATCCTAACTTGGCACCACTAAGCATGCTCCTTGATTTTTCCATCAGTGTCCTGTTCATCCTTTCTATAACTCCATTCTACTAAGGTGTGTATGGAGTAGTCTTCTGCCTTGCTATACCACACTTCTTACAGAATTCTTCGAATCCATTTCCGCAAAATTCTCCACCATTATCTATCCTCAATACCTTTATTTTCTTCTTTGTTTGATTTTCTACTTGAGCCTTAAACTCTTTAAATTTATCAAATACCTCGGATTTCTTTCTAAGAAAATAAATCCATGTGTTCCTTGAGAAATCATCTATGAATGAAACATAATACACAGATTTACGTAGTGATGGAATAGGCACAGGTCCAAACACATCACTGTGTATCAACTCTAAGATCCCCTTTGCTCTTGTAGCACCAGATGGGAATCTTACTCGATTTGGTTTTCCATATATACAATGTTCACAGAAATCAAAATCCAGAGTGCAATTAGACATACCTTCAACCATACCTTTACCGTGTAGTGTTCGAAGGCCCTTTTCTCCGATATGTCCCAGTCTTTGATGCCACATCATGGTCTTCTTTCCAAGGACAATATTGGTTTTGTCTTATTTATTTCTCTACTCAGGGACAACATAAATGTTACACCCATTAGTATAACTTCTTCCCACCCACTTGTACAGAGTTCCACACCGAACTCCCCTCATCAACACCATTTCTCCTTGTACCATCTTGCAAGTTCCCTTTCCCAATACAATATCCACTCCTGCATCATCCAACTTGCTTACATATATTAGGCTCTTGGCTAGTTTTGGAATGTGCAGAACCCCAGGGAGAGTTCTAACCCTTCCATATTTTAGCAGCAACTTAACCCTTCCACATCCCATGATTTTGGCTGTCTAGTTGTCTCCTAGGAATACATCACCACCATCATATTTTTCATATTCACAGAACCAATCCCTGTGAGGAGTCATATGGTATGACGCACCTGAGTCAATCAACCATACATCACGGTTTGCATGTGCACTTGTAGATTCTAGGTAAACATCACCTCGTTCTTCAATGGAGGTTTTTGCCTCTGTGGAAGAGGTGCTATCAGATCCCTTTGGTTTATCAACGTTCTTAGAATTGCAATCTTTCTTATAATGCCCTATTTTACCACACTTACAACATTTCCTCAGAGATTTTCTTGGAGACTTAGATCTAACTGTAGATTTAGATCTCCCCCCTGAAGACTTACTAGGATTCCTGTCTTGGGTACGACCTCTTACAAATAAAGCATCTGTTCTAGCACCATCCATGCTTTTCTGCCTCATCTCTTTATATAACAAGGATGGAACTACATCCTCATACTTCAATGTAGATTGAGTGGTACTACTAATTTCTACAACCAGATTATTGCAAGAGTCTGGCAAAGAACATAACAAAGTAATACACTTATCTTCTTCTGCAATCGTAATAGTAAAAAATACGAGTTGACTTACCAGAGTATTAAAGGAATTTAGATGTTCTGTCACATAATCTCCATCTTCCATCCTAAGATGATACAACTTCTTTCGAAGAAACAACTTGTTTACCATGGAATTTGATTGATACAAATTCCCTAACTTATCCCATAGTTCCTTGACTGTAGATTCTCCCGAGACATTCAACAACAACGAATCTGCTAGGTAGAGTCGAATAGTACTCCTTGCTATTCTGTCCAACTTCTCGCAATCTTCCTTCGACATACCAATAGGTAGTGTACTAGTAGTTTGTGTATTAGTAGGTTGTGTACTAGTAGCTTGTGTGCTAGTAGATTGGGTACCAGTAAGCTATGTACCAGGATCCACAATGATCCATTGTTCTTTGTCTACAAGAAGGTCCTCCATCTTGAGCTTCCATAGCTCAACTTTTTTACCATCGATCTTCTCTATCTCGATTCTAGAATATCTCACCATTCCTCTTTTTACACTCGAATCACCATTGCAAGGGCTCCCAATGAACCCAGGTTTATCACAGACCCAAGATAAACTTGATCTATCAAGACCAAGCCAAACCCTTAGCAACAAAGGCATCTCCATGAAGCTAAAAACAAGATCTAATACCACATGTAATTTTTAAGCCTGTGAAGTAAAGCAATGCATATAGATTCTTAAGAAAAATATAAATTAATCAATGGCTCATACACATAGTACACATATATTTACGCTGGAAACCCTTAACCAGGAGAAAACCAGTCTTCCTTGGTGCCACACCTTTCAACTCTTCATTATATTAATTTCACCATTCACCATACAATATATAAATTTTTTTTAGGTATTCCGTAGCTAACAAAACCCTAATCCCTTAATCCAAGATTAATTTAGAAAAATGCTAAAAATATCAAAATCTGCTAAATTTAGCAAAAACCACCCAAAAACAAATTTCTAGGTGTTGTGCATAACCAGGGGGGGGCATACCTGCCCCCCCCAGGAAGCGCTCGACGCACATTCCACAAAGGGTGAAGGAAGTTGGGATCGTCAGATGCAGTTGTCAAATCTGATGCACCCACACACACACACGTGCAAAGAATATAACACATACCCAACGCATATGCTAGATTATAGATGCCCTTTATGTGTTTATTATATCATATATGAACAAGGGGTGATATCACCACCCTAGGTATTACTAATATCCTTTGTTGAGATTTAGCAGGCACAGGTCATACTAGAGATGTTGAGGCTCTCATGTGCTCTATTGTGAACACATGCCCCCGAGTTGGAGCTAGATGTTATTCCCTAGCCTAGGGATAACTAAGGAGATCACGTCTTGAGGCCCACATATCCTAGACATGGAGTACCGAGAGCCATACGACTTGAACATGAACCCAGAGGGCCCCTATTTTCTTCAGTGTAGTCCATTTATCACCAATGAAAATATCCATCCCACTAGCCTGGTCCTGAAGTAGTGGTTGGTCTTGCTCCATGAGGTAATGAGTCAGTGTATCATGGTATGTATCACTCCAATTTTTGAAGCACTTGAATATGTTGTATTGAATGCTTCTTCATTTCATGATGTTTTCTTGGAAAATATGCTCTTTACCTCGTTCATACCTGGAGGGGTGACATGGTGCCCTAGTAAGTTGATTTCAATTTAGGATGGGTTTCCACTGGGTGGATCTGTGAAAAGTCATCATTCGTCCCTTGTTGGTTTTACTATGAGCTGACCTAGGTTCTGACTACAGGATTACCAACTTCCCTTTTTCCATCGACCCTTTTGGATACTAGAATGCAACACAATGAACAAAGTGCATAGCATAGTCTCACCTGAGATGGCTTCTATGGGTGGCCGTAGGACTCAGATGTCTACGACCTTGCGATGGTATGTATTTCTCTCTCATAGGAATTAGATCCACTCAACTGCTAACCCTCAAATATGCATATATTATGCTAACTCTAACTCTTACCAACGACACAGTATATGACCAACATACTTCATTAATCATTATAGAAGCATGTATTCCATGATAGGTATTCATATAATGTACCATAAGCTTCAGATCTAAACATTATCTATGAAATTCATTCATCTAGCGCTATTCTGCAGATTCCATTAGTTCATTCTTAGTGCACAATGTTCTTTCCTTTATCATTTAACATGTTCATCATAAACTTACTAAAGTAAATAAGATCAGAAACACTACATACATTCACACAAAACACAAATATACCGTGGTTCACCCCCCTCTCGGGCTACATCCAAAAAGATTTGGCACTTCTTCTCTTTTTTCATGTTCTTACAAAATCTAGTGCTGCGCACTATACAATCCTTCAGCCATTACATTCAATCTCCACAAATCACAAAGTCTCTTCACAAGACCTTCTCTCAACTAAAATATCTATTACAATCTCAACAATACATCTCATAACAGAACACGAACCTAAAAAAGGACAACCCTCTCATCGTCCTAATATATTCTACTTATACAAAACTTGGGACAAATCCCTTACAAAAACTGTAACACTAAGCAGATTAGGTCTGTCTACTTTCTCCTTAAATTAATATCGGTTGGTCTTCAATCCAACCGTTTCTCCAAGTCGGTTCTTGTCCACCTTCCAACTGCTTCGCAATAATTTGTCACTTTGTAACTGCTTTTCTCGGTGTTGGTTTTCCTTTGTTTCCGGTGCACTCCCCTATTTTCCAGCGCTACTTTGATTATTTCCCAAAATCGGTCTGTGCCAACATCCTTCCATACTTAACACTTAACATCTTTATTCCTTCCATCTCCCTATCCTTTTTTGGGCATTGGGATTGGCTACGCTAGGAAGGGTTGTACCTTTCCTTGTGGGAAGAAGGGGATAAAGGCCTAGAGGGTAAAAGTAGCTGACAAGAGTTAAAAGTCAATGTTGAAACCTTTGAGATGATTTGCCCAGGGATCCCTGAAAAAGTAGTGAAAAGTTTCTCAGTAAGAAAATGGGACCCATAAGATAAATAAACACTCAAGGCACTAGTTGACAGATAGGAGGTCTCATCATGATCTTATCTATTATGACCATGGGCATGTAGCAGTATGACACTACCACTTATCTGGCCATCAAACCAGGGTAGTGGCTCTTGGTGGCATAGCTAAGAGAAAGGGGGTCTCATCACGATCCAACCTTCTCATTTTCGTGAAATGCTTGTGGATAACGCTGCCACCTCTGTTCATCAAGCCATGATAGTGGCCCTCAACTTTTCCCTTGAAGCACAAAAGAAAAAGATCAAAAGAATTAAAGCTAAGAATAAAATGAAATGAATGGGATAGGAAGCAATTGCATTTATGACAAGGTGCAACACTCCCTCTACAAAGGCACCCACAGGTAAGTATTTACATTTCCCTGTTATTACATGCACCCCATGACTTACCCCATTCCAGCTCATACACTTACATGAATTTGATTAGATCTCACCTGGGAAACACCCCAAAGTTAAGGGAGGTTAGCCCAATAGGACACCTTAAGACCTTCTCCAAACCTAACTTGTTAAATTGCATAATGTGTTTGGACATTTTTTAGGGTTAAGGGGGGTTTGATGCACATGTTTGGGTGATTTAATTATTGGATGTGATTTACATGCTATGATCCCTGTGACTTATGAACCCTTGGAGGGTGTACTTGTTGTTGATACAAGACCTTTCTTGGTGGACAGGTACACATGAGGGAATGATTAGTTCAAACCTTCTAGAGGGTTTAAAGCCCACATATGGATGCTGCAAACCCAGCCAGGGGTAAGAAGAAACTGAATATTTACACCGGGAAAAATAAGGACGTTGCGTTTGGAGGCATGATGGCTGAACTAGACCTAGGGGGAACTTTCTCTTCCACATGGACGTTGGCCCTTGAGGGCCCTCGACGTCACCATCATGACCCTGGATGTCATCCATAGCTAGGGTTTTTATTTTGGAGGCAGTTATGAGACTGGTGGCACATGCCAACATCATCTGGGGCCTCTGGAGGCCAAGTGCCCTACATTTTAGGCTCAACGTTCCACCTTTAGGCCTCAACTTCACCCTATAAGGGCATGCCGTCACCCTTGGAGATGTTTTTAGATGATAATTAATTTCTTTTATGTTAAAATTGGTTTTTATTGTAAATTGGCCAAGTCGACCTTAATTTTGACCTAAAATTAATTAAAGGTCAAAGTTTTGTATAAATAAAGATAAAATACTCTCATTTTAACATAAAAAATTCTCATACAAGAGAAGAGGTCTGAAATTTTCTCCCTAGTGAGGTATATTGGCTGAAATTGTGAGGCACACTCTTGTATAAGGCTATTTTTTTCAACTTGGATCAATCTTGGAAGATTTTATGGTGATCTTGCATGGTATTTTCATGATTATTCTTGGTGCAAGTAAGTAAAATCTACATTTTTTTTCATCTATTGAATGGTTTGTGTATCATTTTATTTTCTCATACAAGATTATGAAATTGCATGGTATACTTAATGCTTGAAGTAAGGAACTTAAATTGCTACTTTCTTACTTTCTATTTTCCAGGCTTTTCATTGAATTGATCTAATGACTACTGAAACTCTAGAGCCCTAAATTAATAACACTCTAAGGATTTTGACTTAGTTATATTTGCATAAGTTTTACTCCATAAGAAGCCTAAGGAGAGCAAGGTGTTAAAGCCTAGAATTACGTACAGCCTAGCATCATGTCTCTTGAGGTCAATGCATATGGGGACTTAAGTTACTACTTCTCCTATGCATTTTACCTCTCAGACTTTTGTGCATTATCAAATTGATTTGAAGCCTTAGAAGAAGCCGTCCACTTTGACTCCATAATCCCTAGAAGGCACAAGTTCTTTCCTCTCACTTGTTGAAGGATTAATTAAACACTGAAACACTCTTCTCCTAAGAGTTTACTAACTATCTCTAACCCTAGTTTAGCCTACATCACTAAATTATTTGCTGATGTTATAAATGTTTTCTACAACCATTTAATTACAACAAATTTTCTGCATACTCAACATTAATTGGTAGCTAACCATTTCAGAAATTTCTTATGACAAGTTATTATCATACTACTTAGTCAATACTATCTTTTCATTGTCTTTTCAAGCTTTTCCAAGGAGCATTTGTTGCAGCTGTTACATTTTATCAATTGTTGTTGTAAAATTATTAATTGCTATAATTTTATATCAGCTAGCACTTATTTTCACTGTCCATTGTTTATTGAGGTGTTATTATCATATTTGTACTTGGAATTATTGTATATGCAGGCTATATTGTCTTGTTTCGGGAAGGTACATCAAGCACTTTATTAACCTCATATTTTAGACATAGACTTAGGGACTTTGGTAACCAGTGAGAGGGGGGAATATATGTTGACCATAAACCTAATTTTCTATCCCTTTATGTTACTAGGGACGCCTCCCGTCGGGTAGACCCTTCCTATGCCTAAAATGTGGGGATTTTCGATTAAGGTAACAATGATAGGATATCCTGTTCGTTACACCAATCTCCCTTACTTGCCTTTGGCTTTGGGAAAGTACAGATTGCACGATAACAAGACCAAGACAGAAAAATTGATTGGTATGTTGACAATGGTTGTTCAAATCACATGACAGGTGACAAGAACATGTTTGTAACTTTGAAGAAATAAAGAGATGGATCATCTTCATTTGGCAATAATCATTCAACTAAAATTATAGGTAGAGACATAGTTAAGCTTGGAAACAAAGATGTCATGGTATAAAATGTTCTATTGGTTGAAGATATAAAACACAATCTGCTAAGTGTAAGTCAAATGTGCGATCAAGGACACACACTTCAGTTTGACTCAGATAAATGCAAAATTAGGAAAGAAGGATCAGGAAAGTTAGTGGTGACAATGATAAGGACTCTGAACGACATATATGTTTTGAATGGAATTGGAAAATAAATTTGTTTTTTAGGAAAATGAAAGTTGGCTTTGGCACAGAAGAATGGGTCACATGAACTTTGAAAATATTTTCAAAATCAATAGAAAGGAAGAAGTAAAAGAAATGCTTGAAATTTCAAAGCCAATGAATACTCTATGTAAGCATTGTCTAAAAGGAAAACAGACCAAGACCAAATTCAAATCAAAGGATTACTCAATGAAAAAACCATTGGAGATTGTACATACCGATCTATGTGGACCAATGAGAACAAAGGGATTAAATGGTGAACAATACGTCATGTTAGTAATTGATGACTACACAAGAATTACTTCAGTTTTCGTTTTCAATAATAAGTTAGAGGCATTCAAACACTTCAAGATATACAAAGAGATGGTTGAAACAGAGACAGACTTGAAAATCAAATGTTTGAGATCAAACAATGGTGGAGAGTTTACATCGAAAGAATTTATGTATTTTTGTGGCAAACATGGAATACAAATAGAATTCTCAGGACACCTCAGGAAAATGTAGTCGCTGAAAGAAAGAACATGATAGTACATGAAATGGAAAAAACCATGTTGAAAGATTCCAAGTTGGGTGACATCTTTTGGGAACATGCAGGACATACTACATTTCATATCCTGAATAGATGAATGCTCATAAGTAATAGTGATAAGACTCCCTACAAGCTATGGAAAGGAAGACCGAAAAATGTGAATCATTTTAGAGTATCTGGAAGCAAGTGTTATATCAAAAGATAAGATGACATGATTGGAAAATTTGACTCCTGAGTTGACAAAGGCATATGTTTTGGGTACTCAAGCAAGAGCAAGGTATACAAGTGTTTCAATCTGAGACTCAACGGAATAGTGGAAAGCATCAATGTACAAATTGACGAGACAAGTGTATGATATCCCAAAGAAGAAAGCAAAGTCTTAAAAAATCATGAAGGAGAAGAGGATTTGAAAGAAGATGTAGAAGAAGCAGAAGCATAAGAATAAGAAGAGTATCCAGAAGCAGAGCAAAAGGAATATGACAAAAAAAATCTTCAGATATCTCCAAAAAATCCTAGCGGACGAGTGTAGAAAAATCATCCACCATAACAGATCATTGGGAATAAATATGTAGGAGTTGAAACCCGAAGAAAATTATTCTCACCAGAACAGAGACATCTAGCACTTTTGGCCACAGTTGAACCCAACATATTTGAAGAATCCAACACTGATGAATACTAGATCAAAGCTATAAAAGAAGAACTAGATCATATAGAGAAGAATGAAACATGGGAACTTGTTCCAAGGCCTAATAATAATAACGTGATTGGCACAAAATGGGTATTCAAAAACAAGTTGAATGAGGATGGATAGATAACAAGGAATAAAACAAGGTTAGTATGCAAGGTATATGATCAAGTTGAAGGAATAGATTTTGAAGAAAATGTTGCTCCAATTGCCAGAATGGAAGCAGTCAGATTGATCTTGGCTTATGCATGTTTTAAGAAAATCAAAGTATATTAGATGGATGTAAAATCATCCTTCCTAAATGGAGAACTAGACGAAGAAATCTACATTGAACAACCAGAAGGATTTACATTATCGGAAAAGGAAGATTATGTTTACAGATTGAAGAAGGCACTATATGGACACAAACAAGCCCCTAGAGCATGGTATTCAAGATTGGACAAGCATATACAAAAACAAGGGTTCATGAAAGGAAATGCAGATAACTTCTCTACATAAAGGTAAGTTAAGGCAATATATTGATAATTGAAGTTTATGTTGATGACATTATTTTTGGAAGTGATGATTACATGATGAGTAAAAACTTTGCTAAAAGTATGCATAATGAATTCAAAATGTCACTACTTGATGAGTTTTTTTTCTTTTTGGCAATCTGCATATGTCAGCAAGGTAAAATTATTTTCATCTCCTAGACCAAGTATATCAAAGAAATGATAAAGAAGTTCTTAATGGTATATTTCAAACCCATAAGTATTCCCATGCAAACTAGTTGCAAATTGAGCAAAGATGATAAATCCAAGGATGTAGATCAAATAATCTACAAATTGATGGTTGGAAGTTTACTCTATGTGACAACATTGAGACCAGATGTGATGCAAGAAGTTGGATAGGTTGCAATATTTCAAGCAACACCAAAGGAAACACATGTTATGGTAGTAAAAAGAATATTTAGATATTTCAATGGAACAAAATACTATGGGTTATGGTATCCAAAAGAGAATGATCTATCTCTAGTTGCATACACAGATGTGGATTGGGAAGGCAGTGTTGATGATATAATAAGTACAAGTGGAGAAACCTTCTACTTGGGTGATTTTTTGGTATCCTGGTTGAGCAATAAACAATCTTTAGTATCGTTGTCCACAACAAAAGAATAATATATTGCAGTAGAAACATGTTGTACACATATTCTCTAGATGAAGAAAACTTTGCAGGACATACAGGTGGAATATGACGAGCCTATTATGATATTATGTGATAATATCAGTGCTATAAGTATCTCTAAGAATCCAGTGATGCATTCCAAGATGAAACACATTCCGATCAAGTTTCACTTTCTATGAGAATAGTTTACATAAAAAGAACATCAAGGTAGAGTATGTTGGGAAAAAAGAACAGATTGCAGATATCTTCACCAAACCTCTTCTGAGGGAGAATTTTGAGTATGTTTTTTATAGAAACTAGGAGTAGTTATAGTGCCACATTGATCTACATGGCAGTTATCACAGTAAGACAGGGATAGAGAATTTGTAATCATGAGAGACTTGAATTATTTTTGAATTATTTTTATTAGATATTTACATGAGGAAGCACCATGAAGAGAAACATCAGTAGAGATTAGAGGCTTACAGACAAGGGAAGCATAACCTATGACAAGTCACCCTTTGCCATTGATGTCAAAGGGGGAGAGAACAATAGAGGCATGTAAACGAAGAGAAGAGGCACGAAGGCAGGGGGAGCCAACATGAGCATGAGTGTTTTCCATGTCTAAGTATTGTGTCTAAGTGTTTCCATCAATGCCAAAGGGGGGGATTGTTGAAAGATTAGTTGTTGAAATATTGGTTGTCATTGCATTGTTGAAATATTGGTTTTCATTGATTTCAACCCTTGAACATGAAGTTAACAAGTTTCATGTCAGTTGCATGTCATTAAAAAGACATTATGAGTTGGCCCTAAATTAGGAAAAAGGTAAATTCTAAAAAAAATACAACTGATTTTAGAAAATTCTCGGATGAACCTAAAACTGACCAATAACTAAGAGCTAACTAGAGTGAAACTATTCATCAACTCACTTTTCTGATTACATGCATAAACGAAGAGATAAATGATAATTAAAAATTAAAAAAAAAAACCCGCAAAAACACTAAAACTCAAATTTGAGGCATCATATGAAGGAATTTGGCTCCTGCAAAGTGTTGAAATGGATTATGATCTGATAAATCAAATAGACACAACAATAAAATCTTTGAGACATAACTCTAAAATTTCATCCCAATCGGATAACCGAGTCAAAAGTTATGACTCTTAGAAATACCTGCATTTTTTTAATGAGATCCTCATTGAAAACACATATATACAGAGAAGAGTCAATTGAATATTTTAATGTGAATATAGATTGGTAGATCTGAGGAAGTGAGAAAAATGAAGAGAAGTTCAGTGAAGGGATAAGTTTACAGGAGCCGAGTGTACAGAAGAAAATTTACTGCAACAATGTCTCTAAGGTAATCCATGAGTTGCATAAGAGAAAAGCACAGACATCCACAAGAAGACAGTGTAAGGGTTGTGGACCTGTGAAGAATTTGTTTTGAAGATCAAATATCTAAAACTAGGGTCAACTACAGGTTGAAGGTGTGTCTTCTTGTGTATGTTAGGCTGTGTATTTTGAAGAAATCAAGAATATATATGTCTTAGTGGTTCATAAGCATTTGATTTGGAGAAATCTCTTGTGGACCTTGGTATGAGGTATGTGTGGTTGCAGTCTTGATGAGATATCAAAATCAGTAGTAGCAATAGAAGTATCAGAAACAATAAAAACAACATGTTATTAGTGACAGTGGTAGTGACTTATTGGTCTACATTTATATTTCATGGTGGTTGGACGGAGCAAGGAAATGGGGTTGTATCCTCCTTCCGGTTGGAGCCGATAAATTAGGGATTTGGATCTTCCTTCAGGTTGCATCCTATAAATAAGGGGTTGGATCCTTCGTACAGTTGTAGCTAGAGAAATAGGAGTTTGGTGCTTCCAATGAATGTACTCTTCGATAAATAACTGAATTATGGTATTGATGATATATTGAATGATAATGATAAACTATTGAAGATTATTGAAATATTTTATATTGTGGTTACAGAAAGAAAAGTGATCATACTGATTCACCTGCCTCTTAGTATTCCAAGAGGTTGAAGCAGTGGAAATTAAAATACTTTTAAAGAAGTAAGAAATGTTGAATGTAATACTTCTGAAGAAAGATGTCCATGTTCAAAACATTCTATAAAGGTACAATCTATGTCTGAACAAGTAAACTAGACTAATACAGCTTTAAGAGAAATTGATACACACACTTTTGTGACAAATGATTGTGCCAGAAAATGACAAATTATAGATCTACAAGTATCTACAAACACAATAGTCTAGTCCATGAATCAGTTAAACAAAAAAGTGATAGACATTACTGGCTGTGTTGAGAAAACTCAAGAATTAGTAAAGCAGAAAACAAAGGATTCTACCTAAAATCATGATGAATTAATGGAAGGACTAGGAGAAGCCTTTTCAATAGTAGGAAAGACTCTCTTAAAAATATAGGAAAAGGATACCCATTCTGATAAGCCAATTTGTTAGGGTCCTAACCCGCACATAGGTAGATCGATATATTTGGATGTAATAAAGGTCAATATTAATATGGCCTTTCAATAAAATAGAATAAGGCGGATGTAAGAAGACCTAATAGAAGCTTCCGCTTCTAGAAGAATCTTCCTCTAGATGCTTCTCTTGATAGACATATTTAGTATAAATAAGGGTCGAGGGTATGAAGACCCTAGCTTGGGGATTATTGTAATAAAGCGCTGCTCGATTGGAGGTTTCCCCCTCGAAGAGGCCCGTGAACATTGATTTCTGAATCAAAGTGCTATTTCTGTTGTTGTTCTTATATCATTTCTTTGTTATTGTGGAGATTATGCTGGATATATTACTGTTATTCTGCCATTTCTAGCATTTTATTTATGTTCTGCATATTTATTATATCTGGTATCTTGCAAGTGGTATCAGAGCACTTTCCTTGGCAGAAATTGTAAGATTTTTTTTTTCTTCAGGGTAGAGACGTATTCCGACGTCTTTAAGCCATAGAGATCTGTCATTACGTGCATAAACCTGCGGTTGAGGGATTCATACACGCAGGAAATACAAGTGGTTCTTAAGTGCACATTTGTTGGCCACCCTTGTAACCCCTGTTGGTACCCCTTCGAGTGGTAGCACATCAGACAACACCTGTGTACGGATCAGCCTAGATTTCCTGAAGCCCTTTTTAGATAAACCTATCAGCCGTCGGACTGCTATAGTGTCACCGAGAATAACACTCGGGAAGATACTCTCTAGTACCTGGGTAGTCAAGTAGTACGGCTAAGGGTACGATCTATCCTCCTTAGTTAGTGCCCTGAGATATTGGGCCGAGTAATACTATTGGACCTTGCACATATATCAGAGAGCTATAGCACAGGGCAAACTCTTGTCTGTAGAACCCTTGAATACCTAACCCTTGGAGCACAGAAACATAAACAAATTAAAACAGACTAGATTTATTGCGACACAACTGTGTTCAGGTTGCCAAGTAAATACACATCTCTTTTTGGTTAAGAATTTGGGGATTTCATCATTGCAGTATTCTTCAGACTAGAGTATAACTCCGCAGGTGTTAAAAAAAAATAAAAAAAAAGTCTGGAAATTTTTTCACCATTATTTGAGACCTATTCCATTGGATTCATCTCTCCACCCTTATCACATTCATCCATATCATTTTTCGGCAAAATTTTTGACCTCGCCCGCCCCTTTTTAGTTCACCCATCCTCATGGCCCATACCCGTAGTCAAGACTTGGAAGCTCGCTTCAACACCATGCAATCTTGTTTCCTAGAAACCCAAAAAGAAGTGAAACAACTCAGTGCTACTGTTGCCTCCATCGATTCGTCCATCAATGCTACCATAAATACAACCATGCAGTCCTCAATGGAGGAATTCAAACAAGAACTGACCACCCAACTTGAATCTGTCTTTGCATCACTCTGCACCAAACTGAAGATCCCTACAGATGACCATTTCTCTGAAGCACCTCCAAAGAATGAAGGCGAAACTTCCTTCCATTCCCATACCTTTCTGTCCCATCACTTTCAATGTGACATACGCCTTCCGCAAGTGGATGTGACCAAATTTGATGGCTCGGACCCCACTGGTTGGGTAATCCAAATGGAACATTATTTCTCTTTATACGGCATTACAGATGACTTGGCCAAACTCTGNGTATATTGCTTGGACCCAATTTGTGACTGAGCTTTATGAACGCTTTGACATGGACACCAACCATTTGGGCCGTTTGACAAAGTTGAAATAATCAAGAACAATAGAAGACTTCATAGCTTGCTTTGAGCGCCTGGCTTTTCGAACAGAGGGCATGACTGATGCTTTCTTTCAAGAGTGTTTTATCAGTGGCCTCAAGGAGGAGATTCGGGCCCATGTCCTCATGGATCGACCCTCGACTTGGGTAGAGGCTACTAAAAGAGATAAAGAATCACAACAGGTTGTATCATCTCAAAACTGAAAACCCTCCTTTATCCCTCGCCCTAAACTTGTCACTCCCACTAGTCCCTCCGCCCCATTAAAAATCCAAAAATTGACCAGGACTGAAATGGCTAAATGCCAACTCAAAGGCCTTTGTTATAATTGTGATGACAAATATTTCCCGGGCCACAAGTGTAACAAACAAAATATTTTTATGGCCATCTCTGAGGATATTTTAGAAGAGGATGTTGAAACTCCCCTTGTGTTTGAGTCACCTGAAATCACTGACATAACCCCTACCTCAGACCCTCTCAAAGTAGAACCCATCATTTCCCTCAATGCTCTCATTGGATTTTCTACTCCCCAAACCCTCAAGTTAATTGGTTACATCAAGCATCAGAAGGTCATCATTTTGGTTGATAGTGGAAGCACCCATAATTTTATTCATCGCCGCATTGCCGAAGAAAATCATTGCTACACCCATGCTGTCAACAATTTCCAAATCATGATTGCCAATGGTGGTTCCATGAAATGTGGAGGGTGTTGTGAAAATTTGCGTCTCCAAATCGGTGACTACCACCTAAAATCCCATATGTTTGCTATCGACATGGGTGGTTGTGACATTGTGTTGGGTGCAGACTGGCTAAGAACTTTGGGTCCCATTCTCATGGATTTTAAGGCATTAACCATGCAATTGGACCAGGAAGGCCACCAATATAAATTCCAAGGCCTCATTGTTGGTTCACCTGAGGTCATTAGTTCCCATCGCATAGAAAAGCTGCTCAAAAAAGGTCATTCTGGTGTCATTTCCCAACTCCATGCCATTCAAGCAATAGAGACACCCCTGGTGCCACATGACCTCCAAGCTCTCCTTTCTAAACATAAAATGGTATTTTCCACTCTCGAAGGCCTCCCTCCTTCCCACGGTGTTCATGATCTTTCCATTCCCCTTGTACCCAAAAGCCTTCCTCCCAATATACGTCCATATCACCACCCCTTTTCACAAAAAAATGAAATTGAGAAAATGGTCCAGGAACTCCTTAATGCAGGCGTTATCTACCCTAGTACGAGCCCTTACTCTTCTCCAGTAGTCATGGTCCTGAAGAAAGAAGGTTCTTGGAGAATGTGTCCTGAATTCTGTGCCCTCAAAAAACTGACCATTAAAGACAAATTTCCCATTCCTGTCATTGATGACCTCCTGGGTGAATTGAGTGGCGCCCAATTCTTTACTAAACTTGATCTTTGCTCGGGCTATCACCAGATATGTATGAAAGAGGAAGACATTCCCAAGACGGCCTTTTGCACTCATGAGGGCCACTATGAGTTTTTGGTCATGCCCTTTGGCTTGTGTAATGCCCCCTCCACCTTCCAAATCCTCATGAATCATGTCTTTCATCCCTTTCTCCGTCATTTTGTCTTAGTTTTCTTTGATGATATCCTCATCTATAGAAAAACCTAGACAGACCATCTTACTCATGTGGATCAAGTTCTCCATCTCCTCTCCCAACACCAACTTTTCCTGAAACAGTCTAAATGTGCTTTTGGTGCCTCAGAAGTAGAATACTTGGGTCATCTGGTTGGAAAGGATGGTGTCAAGGTGGATCTGAAAAAGAGTGAAGCTATGCAATATTGGCCACACCCAAAGACTCTCAAAAGCTTGCATGGATTTCTGGGCTTAATAGGGTATTATCACAAGTTTGTTAAGAACTACGAAAATATTGCAACACCTCTCACTGCTCTCCTCAAAAAGAACTCTTTCACTTGGACTCCAGCCATTGCTCAAGCTTTTCAAACCTTGAAGATGGCCACGTGCACCACTCCGGTTCTGGCCCTTCCTGATTTCACAAAGACCTTTGTGTTGGAATGTGATGCCTCAGGGAAAGGAATCAATGCTGTCCTTATGCAAGAGGGTCAACCTTTGGCCTTCACTAGCAAGCAACTGTCTGAAAGGAATTTGGGAAAACCCATTTATGAAAAGGAAGTGTTGACTATTCTACATGCCTTTGATCTGTGGCGACCTTATCTCTTGAGGCAATGCTTCCAAATCAAGACCGACCATCAAAGCCTCGAGTACTTTATGGAACAACGTATTTCCTCCCAAGAGCAACAAAAATGGGTGAATAAGATCTTTGGTTATGATTATGAGATCATTTACAAGAAGGGCAAAGACAATGTAGTGGCAGATGCACTGTCCCAAAAATATGAAGAAGAAGGATCCCTTTTTTCTCTTTCCTTCATTGTACCCGATTGACTCCAAGCTGTGCACCAGTAATGGCTTCAAGATCCCAAAAGTTTGCATCTGATCTAGCAATTGCAGACCAAGGCTCCAACTCCCCTAGGGTACTCTTGGCTCCAGGATGAGCTTCGATAGAAAGGCTGTTTGTATTTAAGTAAACAATTAAATCTTAAATCCACGGTACTCTTTGAGCTTCATGCTACACCCACAACGGGGCACTCAGGGTTCACCAAAACATATGACAGAGTCAAACATTCTTTTTTCTGGGATGGTATGAAACATGACATCTGTAATTTTGTGGCTGAATGTGAGGTGTGTCAACGCAACAAGGGAGAAACAGTCAAATCTCCGGGCACACTACAACCGCTTCCGATTCCAACGGCTACTTGGAAGGATATCTCTATGGACTTTATTATCGGCTTACCCAAATCAGGGAATAAATCAGTCATAATGGTGGTTGTGGATCGCCTTTCCAAGTATTCTCATTTCTGTGCTTTTCAACACCCATTTAGTGCATCCACAGTGGGTCAACTTTTCATGGACCAGGTCTTCAAGCTTCATGGTATGCCGCACTCTATTGTTTCTAATCATGACCCAACTTTCACAAGAAATTTTTGGCAAGAACTGTTTCAGCTCCAGGGCACCCAATTGCATCTCAACACAACTTATCATCCCTAGACTGATGGTCAAACAAAAGTTATCAACAAGTGTTTGGAAACATATTTGAGGTGTTTTACCTCTGAAAAACAACATCAGTGGGCTCAATGGCTACCCCTAGCCGAATGGTGGTACAACACTTCCTACCATACAGCTACTCGCATGACTCCTTTTGAAGCGATATATGGACATAAGCCACCTTTAGTTCTCTCATACTTACCGGGTACCTCAAAGGTCCAGGCGGTTGACCAAACACTTACAGTTCGAGAGGATATTCTTCGTACCCTTAAAGAGAACTTGGTCATGGCACAAAATCGCATGAATCAACAAGCAGATCAAGGTCACTCTGAACGTCAATTTGCAGAAGGGGATCGGGTGTTTCTGCGACTGCAACCATACAAGAAAACTTCCCTCAAGGTCGAGCATTGTCAGAAGCTAG
>JASDQU010102647.1:204219-223585 GCA_032191745.1 Picea mariana
ATGATGAGGAGAAATGTTGGCAGTTGCATCCCGAGAAGAGGCCAAAGTGGTTCAAAGGAAAGAAGGGAACACAAACAGTGGCAACGGCATCAAAACCCATAGAATTGGGATCAGATTCAGGTGATGAAAAGATCTCATTGGTTGGTATGACAGGTAAACATGGTGAAGATGTTGAGTGTAGAAGCAAGTTGTTTCATATAAGTGTAATCATGCGACACACTAAGGTAGACACGTTAATTGATAGTGGGTCTCAATCTAACCTAATCTCAGAAGAGTTAGTTTAGAAATTGGGATTAAAAACACAAATGCATCATAGGCCTTACACACTTAAATGGATGAGCAATCATCATCAAATGCACATAACTAAACAGTGCACAATCAAATTTGCCATCTCATCTAAGTATGTGGACGAAGTAACTTGTGATGTTGTGTCATTAAAAGAATGTGGGATGATCTTAGGTAGTCCATACTTGTTTGATCGTAAGGCAATCTTCTACATAACTAAAAATCAATATCAGTTCACTAAAGCAGGTCATGATTATGTGGTTCATGCTCATCGTATTAAAGCAACACTTCAAACAGGGGAACAGTTAACGAATGTAGTTGTTTCAAATGAAGTAATTGGTCTTGAGCAAGAACAAGATATGGTTATCAATCATAGGTTGCTTCAAGATAAGTTCGTGTCGTGCAAATCTTTAAAGTATATCATTTCATTTGCAGTCGTCCTCTTGATACTTTCATTAGCAATGTTTTCTACATGGATGATAGTAGCTTCAGTAAGATGTGACAGGGTTGCAATGGCTAACAATATACTGTCAGTTGTCATGATTGTGTTACAGATGATCGTGATGAGACAGGTGCACAGGACAGAGTTTAGAGACAGAGAGCAAGCCGGGTGGCCTATCCTGAGCTTGTTGACTGATCAGTAACCTTTTGGGGACCAAAAGGTCTTATTGTGGGGAGGTGTGATCCGAAATCGGATTCAGAAGCCTATCAGGGCATGAAAAATGCTCAAAAATGAAAGTGCTCGGAATCCGACGAAACCAACACCATTGCATCCGGCTCGTCTTCCTGATTCTGGTGGTATAATTTTTATGTCAAACGGAGTCCGTATGGAGAAGTTATCGCGTTCTGACCGAAAAGTCAAACAGGGAAAAACAATGCTGACTGGGCAGGACACGTGGCACGTCCGTACAGTGACACATGGCAGGTTCCTTACGGTGACGTGGATTCCGTACAAGACACGTGGTGGCTCTAGAGCGTGACACGTGTCAGTCAGATTTGGCATTTATGGCATACGGTTGGACCAATCCTGAGGTGACACGTGTCACCACTGGAAGGGTGACACGTGGCACGGGATGACGTCAGCATCGTACAACAAATGACGTGGCAGGCTTACGTGGTGGATGACGAGGCAGTACGGTGCGCTGATGTGGCAGGTGACGTGGCCGAATCAGAGACCGACACGTGGCATTCAGCGATTGGTTGAAAAGGTGCCACGTGGCCCAATCACGGGCTGCCACGTGGCACCCCGGGTTTAGCCAATGATAGCTATATAAAAAATATTTTGGGCCCGTGGGGATTCGAACCCCGGACCTCCTCCACGGATACGACTTCACATTTTCCCTCCGATCGTTCGACCACGCATGTGTTGCTTGTTTCATATATGGGAATTTTTATATTTAAATTGCAACTTGTATTTAATTGGCGGGGGGAGGGGCTGGAGCTTAGCCCCGACCCCGGTTATATGTAGTGCCATACGACCTTGCCAAAAGGGGCCGTGCCCAGGAAAGGGGCCTAGCGCCCAATATAGTTATAAAGTGGGTATTATAACTAAAAATTGGTTTTTTAGTTATTATTTAAGCCTTTTTAATGTAATTAATCCATTTTTAAGGGTTATTGGGCATTTTTAGAGCCTAAATTCGTGGAGGAAGTTGGAGAGGGAAAAATAACTCTCCCACTATTTAACCAAGGCTATTTTGAGGCCAAGGACACATCTTTTGAGAGCAATTTCAGAGCAGATATGTTGAAGCAAGCCAAGTCAAAGCCAGTTTGAGGCAGGGAGACCGTTGAGGAGGAGATGCTGTCGGACGATTTCTGAGAGCTCGGGACATCTGATTCAGGTGCTGTAAGTTGTGCATGGTTCCAGAGATCTGAGCGAACAAGACCAGATCAGTCTAGAGACCATTCGGCATTGTAAAGATGTACTAATAAGCTTTCGAACAAAAATAAAAAGCCTCCCCCACAAGAGAAAAGACCCGGAGACGTAGGCAAAGTTGCCGAACTCCGTTATCAACCTCTGTGCATTATGGTTTGCTGTTTTTCATTGTGTTTTTCAGATCTGAAAATATGTTAATGGCTGTATAATTCATTTCTTTTCTCGCTCTTTCGTTAAAGTTTCCCAATGGTCAATTAATGTATGCGAATAAAACTCAACCATAGTCATTCGAAAAATCCTGACGGATCACTCTCATCCCTGCACAACCCAAATAAATGAACCCCTTTCTCTTCCATGCAGTCCCTCATGTTGTTCCACTTCTCTCCAGGGCTCCAATGCAGTGGGCTAGGAAGTTTCAAAGTTGCGGCTTCAAGAACTCTAGATGCAACAAGTCCACTAGACTTCCTTCATTCCATGCCTTCATCATTGAGCTCGATTTCCTTCTGGTTTTATTTTTCACGAGCTTGCAACTTCAATAACCAACCTCTCATATTTATTATAAAAATAGAGTCATCATGAGATATTGTTATAATAATTTCAATCATAAATTTCAAATATGTTTTATACAAGATTTTTATTTTTTCCAATCATGAGCTTTCTTCTCATAATGTTTGGATCTGGAGATGTAGATATCAGTCTTCCCTATGGTCTTACATTCCTACCATATTCAAGACCATCCTACATGTAATTTCCTTGATTTATATTCAACCAAAAAAATTTGTCAGTAATTTGTTAAATTCTAATTCCCAAAACTATTTCATATAGGAAAAACAAAACTTTTAGACATGAGCTTCTACTCATAATAATTTGTCTCTTGAAGCAATATTCAGGTACAAAATTTCCAGTTTCGCACCCCTCAATGTCCAAAATTTTAGTCTGCACACTTACGCATTATTATTTTAGTCACACCACGATTGCATTGTAATTCCAAATTCATCTACTTACCAGTCTAAATTTTTCCTTAAGTAGAAACTCGTTCCATGTAGGCTTAGTGTTGAAACCAGAGATCTGATACCATAATGTAATGTCCTCGATACCAAACTACTTTGATACCGTATTGTAACATCCCCGTTACCAAATTTCTCTAATACCATATTGTAATGTTACCCAACATAAAAATTACTACTGAGCAATGCTACTCCATAATGTAGTGTGTAGATTCTACTCTATAACATCGGTCTATGTAGAAATACTTGAAGTAACGCACTCTACACCAAGCTAAGTTGTGCCACCCAAACTTTCCTCTTCTGACACAACATACAATAGTGGAAGTGGCACAATACAACCGTGCACAAGTATACTGAGCACACATCATTATTGTGTGTGTAAACCACTTTGAACATGTGATCTCTACTGCACGCGCAACCATTATGGCGTCACACGCCAATTTTGCTTTCCTTGTGCACACAAAATACTTCCATGTGCATACAAGCAAATCTAGCCTCTTGTGCACACATAGTATTTCCCTACGTGAACGATAATTCTAACTTCGCCTCAGAGATTGATGACCATTATCACAAGGTTAAATTAACAGGAAAAAATAACAAAAACTGTCATATTCATTCATGACTACAAATAATGAATATCATCACCACTCTTACATGTGCAAGAAACATTATACATAATAACAACAATTATTTACATACAACAACATACAAGAATTAAAACCCATATTAAACATAGATAATTAAACACATATTAAATAATTTAAGAACATAAAGAAATTTATCTTTTGTGAAAAGTCACCAATTGTGTGCAAAACACAGACGTTCCTCCCAACCATAGACTTTGTTGCTCATATACTTTCAGCAACAGGTCACCCCCGAGATGGGGCTTAACTCTACCGGGGAAAACGGGTTCCTATTTCCATGCTAAGGTCTTATAATAAACAAAATTGTTCAGTCCAAGGTGCCACTGCTGCAATTAGACTACAATCTCTCATTCCCAATATGCTTGTTCCACCCAAGGAAGTGTGCCTCTTCTCTTCTCAACAGTCCCTCGATTGTCCCACTTTCCTTCCAGGGTTCCAGCAACAGGTCGGACAGGAAGTCTCAGATCCTTGCAACTAATGCCCAGTGCACCAGGGAACAATTCCTAGCAAAACTCTCACTTGTAGAGAATTCTCACAAGCCTAAAAACTCACATCTTTGATAGTAAATACTCTGGTTATAATACATAAAACCCATTTACAAACATTTCTCTCTAGACAAGGTAATAGTCATACTTTCTTAAATGGTTTGACCCCTTCTACACATGAGAAATGAATGCATTCCCAAGAATGAATTCTCCCCAAAAGGAATGAGTTCCTCTCGAAATACACAAGTCAACAATACATATTGCATGCCTTAAAATGGACACTTGTCACCTTCAGAACTAGCTTTAGCCACTTGGTGACTTTTTCCCATCCCTCGGGAACTTAGGATAAATAAATATCCATAATTAAATTTTTTGGAAATATTAATAAAATATTCCCTTGGACTTAAGTCCCCCCTTTTCCCTTTTCGATGGATTTAATCCCCTGTCTCTTTTCTTGTAATCTGTCTGCATGCAATGATGTGATATTATTAATGACTTGAGTGTGATTACATTTTACAAGGATAGGTGCACTGGCCTATTCACGTCCCGGCTCACCAGCCTCATAACCACACAGGATCTTCGGCCTAAAACTCGGCTCGATGCGGACTTCTAGGTAATCCTCGTGCACTTACTCAAGTGTGCGCAACACTGTGAAATGTGTGCACCCTTCATTTGATGTGCAATCACGCACACTTACCCAGGTGTGCACATCACTATGAAATGTGCACACCCTTTCTTTGATGAAAATCCTTGCGCACTACTTAGGTGCGTGCAAAGCCACAACTTGGTGCCAACGGATCACCAACCTATATGTACATTTACATTTACAATTGGTACCAATGGCTCACCGGCCTATATGTACAATTAAAAAGAGTTCATATTAGGGACATTATAGTAGTGGAGATAATATCCCAATTGCATGATGACATGTTACCAATAAGTGTAACAATTACATATCGGTTCCATTTTGATTATCTTGGACCTTTACGTTGTCCCATTTTGTATGACCATGGGTGTCTTATTCATATAATAAACTGGGTTTCTTATTTTTTTGCATTGTCAAATGTTGCATTGTTGTTTAATTAATATGTGGATGATTTACATTGTTACAAATAACATAGGTGTAATCCATTGGATAACACATTAATGCAATCATTATATCAAAATGAAATAACATAAATATAAAAAACAATATTATTATAAAAAATATTGATTTTGAGA
The DNA here is from genome assembly GCA_032191745.1 of Picea mariana. Taxonomy (NCBI): domain Eukaryota; kingdom Viridiplantae; phylum Streptophyta; class Pinopsida; order Pinales; family Pinaceae; genus Picea; species Picea mariana. The sequence continues at coordinate 209,735 of JASDQU010102647.1, forward strand.
TGATTAATTGAAAAAAAAAAAAAAAAACAATTAATTAAAATCTATACTTATCGATGCATTCTTATGAAATCACAAAATGGTGCATGCCATAATATAGAAATTGATGTTTTCAAAGGGGTTATATGCACTGATGCATATTAAGTATATCGAAGCATCGATGCATATTAAATATACTGAAGCATCAATGCATATAACGTATGATAATATATATCATTTTATAATTTTATGATGCACATGTGAGAAATATGCATTGGTTCTCTAAATAGAATAAAACCATCGTTGCTTTAAATAACATAAATTAACTAGATCTTTAAATATAACAAAGCATTGAATCTTTAAATGTAATAAAAACATCAATGCTTCAGAACAAAGAATGAGGTTGACATCCCACCTCGTATATTCGAAATTTCAGTACCTTTCGATGCATAGGATAATACAAGCACCAACACATATGAATTATACAAGCACCATGATAGAGAAAAGTAAAAGCACACTAGTGCGTTATTAAACTTAGAAATCTCCAGTGCTGCATACGCGCAGAACTAGTGTGTAAATATTATAAGAGAATCGGTGTTGTGTACAACAATATGAGAATCTGAGGCATAATAACTATAAGCACACGTGCATTAATAAACTTAGAAATCCTCGGTGTTGCATATGTAAAAAATGCAAAACCGATGTGTAAAAATTATAAGAGCATAGTTGTTACATACAACAAAATGGAAATCTGAGGCATAATAACTATAAACACACTGATGTTGCATATGGAAACAATGCAGAACCAGTGTGTAAAAATTATAAGAGCATCGTTGCTGCATACAACAAAATGGGAATCCGAGGCATAATAACTATAAACGCATTGATTCCTTTTTGTTTTATCTACGCACCAGGGCATTTTATGTAGTGGCGCACCGATGCCTTTTCATTTTATGTACGTATTGTGGAATTTTATGTAAGGGACTGCCAATGCGTTTTAATTTTAAGTATTGTAACGTCCCTAGCCACACAATCCGAGAAACGCCACTACAACTCTTCTCTGTTACCAAATGTAACATACCCATCCTCCCACAGGAGGGGCATGCCACACCAAGAACGCACCTCTTGGCAGATTTGGAAACTCTGATAACAATTAATTAATAAAGAAGCATGAAATACATACATGCAATGATCAAGATTCATACCACAACATAAAATACATGCATGATATATCATGCACATCATGAACTAGCAAGCATGCATATTAAAGGTATAATCTTAGGTATAATAATTTGATATGCAACAGAAATAAATACATAAACAAAGGAAACCATAACATAGAGCACTTATCTTTTATAAAAGAAGACACCAACTGGCTGCAGACAAAGTACATTCCACCCAACCATAGACATTATTGTTCCAAGTCTCAACAATAGTGTCACCCCCGAGCCAGGGCTATGAAACCACAAGGACGGTTCCAAAGTGTTCTTGGCTTCCCAAACCGATCAACACTTAAGCTCTCACGGGCTTCTCCAACACTCACAAGAATCCAATTACCTAGATCTCTTCTACCCATCCTACACCACCCAAGAGAATAGACCTCCACCCTTCTCTGCCATGCAGTCCCTCAAGAAGTCGCTCTCCATTCAGGGCTCCAATGCAGCTAGTCCAGATTCTCCATGTTGGGACTCTCAGGACTCGCATCTATGATCAAATTTGGTCACAGACCAAGCATCTCAGACATGAAAGCTTCATATCTTGCACCATGTTTATACTGTAATCAAGGGCTGAGATGGAATCCAACCTTCGTGCCTTCGAGAATCCTCAACCCCAACTGCTTATGCCTTGAATCCTTTGTAGTTCCAATTATCTGGACTACGTGATATACTGCCACATGGTAGAAAAGGCTCAGACACGTGGCCCTATCTGATGGCTGACATGTGTCATATAATAATTGGCACGAACGGTCTTTGAAAAAGACGGAACATGATGACACATGGCAAGCTCCAGGTGTGTCCATGACGTTAGCAGGCCACGTCACCCTAGTGCATCACAAATTCGGGACTTCGAAAACTCAGGAGACTTCTCCCCACTACACCACAAATTCCCCGAACCCCGAACTCCCAAATCGATTGATTTGTGGACATGTGTCTTCAACACGAACGATCTAGATTTACTCCGTGGGTTCGGGACTCTAGAGGTTTTTGCTGTTGAACACCACCACACCCTCGGACCGTCGAACGTTGAATTTATGACCCTTTCTAATCTTCAACCACATGTAACCGAATATGAGTTCAGAACCAATGTGTTCAATACTTCAGAGGATTTCAGAACCAATGTGTAAAAATTATAAGAGCATAGTTGTTGCATAGAACAAAATGGAAATCCGATGCATAATAACTATAAACGCACTGATGCTACATATGGAAACGATGCATAACTAGTGTGTAAAAATTATAAGAGCATCGTTGCTACATACAAGAAAATGGGAATCCGAGACATAATAACTATAAACGCATCGGTGCCTTTTTGTTTTATGTACGCACTATGGCATTTTATGTAGTGGCACACTGATGCCTTTTTTGTTTTATGTATGTACCATGGAATTTTATGTAAGGGAATGCCAATGCATTTTAATTTTAAGTACTGTAACATCCCTAGCCACCCAAGCCGAGAAATTCCACTACAACTCTTCTCTGTTACCAACTGTAACATACCCAACCTCCCACGGGAGGGGCATACCACACCAAGAACACATCTCTTGGCGGATTTGGAAACTCTGATAACAATTAATTAATAAAGAATCATGAAATACATACATGCAAGATCAAGATTCATACCACAACATAAAAGACATGCACGATATATCATGCACATCATTTAACTAGCAAGCATGCATATTAAAGGTACAATATCAGGTATAATAATTTGATACGAAACTAAAATAACTACATAAGCAAAGGAAACCATAACAAACAACACTTATCTTTTATAAAAGAAGACACCAACTGGTTGCAAACCAAGGACATTCCACCCAACTATAGACACTGTTGTTCCAAGTCTCAAAAACAATGTCACCCCTGAGCAAGGGCTATGAATCCATAAGAATGGTTCCATAATGTTACTTGGATTCCCAAACCAATCAACACTCAAGCTCTCATAGGCTTCTCCAACACTCACAACAATCCAAGTACCCAACTCTCTTCTACCCAGACTGCACCACCCAAGAGAATACACTTCCAACCGTCTCTGCCACATGGTCCCTCAGGCAGTCCCTCTCCATCCAGGGCTCCAGTGTAGCTGGTCCTGAATCTCCATGTTGGGATTCTCAGGACTCGCAACTGTGATCAATTCTGGTCATAGGCCAAGCGTCTCAGACATGCAGGCCTCAGATCATGGCTGGCCTACACTAGCAATCTCTACAACCAACAAAACCGTGGCTTATCTTCAGGAGTTCATCTTCCTTTCCCAAGCCAAGAAACCAAAATGAGGAAAGATGAGTGAGTGAAGGGAGGATGGAGTGAATACTCCACAAGAGAGGATGAATAGTGAAAAAATGGGTGAATGAACGCGTGAGGTGACCAACAACAACACCAAAATGGGGATGGAAATGAGAGTGTTTTCCAACGGGAGAACGAACCCCTTCCACATACCAGGGATGGGTTTGTGTAATTCGTGGGGATCAAGAACCTCTTGTCCTTCCCCCAATATCTCACATAATTATTTCCCCCCCATTACACAAATTGGGTAATATAAAATAAATAAGCACTTAGCCCCTCAATCCCCCTTTCTTGTGGAATCATAGCCCCCTATAACTCTGGTCCTTGTCCTTCTAGTAGCCAATGATGTATTTATTATTAATAATGATCAGACATTACATTTCTTAGGCACACTAGCCTTTTAATAATTGCTTGGGCACTCGGGCCTCTCAACAATGTAACAATACATTATTTAATATGGGGGCTCAAAACCTAGAGTGTTATATCCCCTCCCCCTTATTTTGGCACTGTCATCAGTGCATATACAAAACAACAATAAAAATTCCAAAATTTATTCAAAAGGCTACGTGTACTCAGCCTGCATGGAATCTTCATGCTCCCAGGTAGCATCTTCAGGACCGTAGCAGGTCCACTAAAATTTTACCATCTCTATAACTCGATTCCAGAGCATTTTGACTTTTCTGTCCAGTATTCGCATTGGTTGGACCTAAAAGTCTCCCTTTGTCTCTACCTGAATCAGATGCCAATCAAAAACATGGTTAGGATCATGTACATATTTCTTTATCAAAGAGACATGAAACGAATTATACACTTTCATGGAAACATGCAATGCAAACATGTATGAAACTGACCCTATTCTATCCAATATCTTAAATGGACCAAAGTATCTCGCTGCCAACCTTTTACAGCTGCCCAAATTCAAAGAACTCTTCTTGGGATTTACTTTCAACACCACATGCTCTCCTACTTTAAATTCTCTTGTTGTCCTATTCTTGTCGGCATAAAACTTTTGTCTATCTTGAGCTGCCTTTAAATTATGCTTAATCTTAACCATCTGGTCTTCCATTTCCTTGAGAAACTCTGACCCAAGTACCACTCTATCTGCTGGGTTATCCCATCTTACTGGAGTACTGGACTTTCTACCATACAAGGCTTCAAATGGGCTCATCTTCAATGAAGCTTGATACCCATTATTATAGGCAAACTCAACCAAGTTCAGGTAATCTTACCACTTAGATGGCATATCCATCACATACATTCTTAACATGTCTTCAATTACTTGGTTGACCCTCTCTGTCTGCCCATCTGACTACGGATGGTATGTTGTGCTAAAGTTCAAATTTGTACAAGATCCTTTGAATAATCCCCTCCATAAATTTGAAGTAAATTTAGTGTCTTTGTCTAAGACTATTGTCCTAGCTATCCCATGCAACCTAGCAATTCCCTTCATGTAAATTCTGCAATATTAGTTGTTGTATGAGTTGTTTTTATAGGAATAAAATGAGCAGCCTTTTTCAATTTATTAACCACTACCATGATTGAATCGTGTTTCCTTGTTGTCCTTATAAATTTAGTTATGAATTCAATGGTTATCACTTCCCATTTCTTCTCTAGAATCGGTAATGGCTGTAGCAAACCTGTTGGGTGTCTATGCTCATCCTTCACTCTTTGAAATTCCATACATCTAGAGATGTAATCAACAACATTCTTTTTCATTCCCGGCCAAAATAATTGACTTCTTACTGCTATAATTGTTTTCTGGTAACTGGGATGTCCAACATATGGAACATTATGCATTTCTTTTAATACCAAATTCCTAAGTTCTTTGTAACTAGGAACATAAATTATATTTTTATGCATAAGTAATCCATCTTCCTTTATCTCATACTCTTTCACTTTCTGTTGTACATCTCCTCACTATAAGCTTTCCTTTACCTATAGGTAATGTTGATCTATAAAAACAACATCTAAAATCCTTATCTACAAGTCTGGATGATGCATACTGACAATTGTAGCATTCATCAAATGCACTCTTCTACTAAGTGCATCGATAATGTTATTTTCTTTTCCTTTGATATGCTTGATATCAAAGTCGTATTCACTTAATAATTCAAGCCATCTTGTTTTCCTGGCATTCAAAGTTGGCTGATAAAAAATATACTTCAGACTAGTGTGGTCTATTCTTAATTCAAATCTCTTTCCCATGAGATAATGCCTCGACATATTCAATGCATGGAAAATGGAAGCAATATCCAAGTCATGCATGGCATAGTTCCTCTCATGATCCTTAAGCTTTATGGATTCATAACAAATGGAATGTCCATATTGAGTGAGGACTCCACCAAGTCCTTCCTTGCATGCATCTGTGCATACCAAAAAATTGCCATTTGGGTCAACAATCCTCAAAATAGGTGCACTAGTAAGTAATTCTTTCAACAAATTAAAATTTTCTTCACACTCAGGTGTCCATTCAAATTTAATTTCCTTCTTTTGCAAAGAAATGATGGGATGAGCAATCTTAGAGAACCCTTGTATAAATATTTTGTAGTAACCAGCTAACCCCATAAAAGATCTAACTTATGAAACATTCCTGGGCACTGACCATCCTCTAATGGCTTCGATCTTCTCAGGGTCTACTGCTATAACCTATTCAGAAATAATGTTCCTGAAGTAATGGATATGTTTTTGATAAAAAGAACACTTACTCAAATTGGCATACAACTGATGTTCTCTCATCACTTGCAGTACCAATCTTAGGTGATGTTCATGATCCTCCTTAGACTTAGAATAGACAAGTATGTCATCCATGAATACTATGCCAAACTTATCCAAAGAATTTATGAATATTCCATTCATTAAGCACATAAATAAATCTTGCACATTGGACAATCCAAATAGCACCACTACAAACTCATAATGCCCATACATGGTTCTAAAGGTTGTCTTATGGATGTCTTCTTCCTTGATTATTCCTTTGATGGTATCCTGATCTCAAGTCTATCTTTGAAAATATATTTTCTCCTCTTAGATGATAAAAGAGGTCATCTATTCTGGGTAGAGGATACTTTCTCTTTATAGTAGACTTATTTAGCTATCAAAAGTCAATACACAACTTCAAGGTTCCATGTTTCTTTTTGAAAAAGAGTACTGGTGCTCCCCAAGGTGAAACACTTAGACGTATGTACCCTTTCTTCAACAATTCCTCCACCTGCATTTGTAATTATTTTAACTCGGGCGTACTCATTCTGTAATGTGTTTTTGACACTGGGGCAGCTCCTGCCACTAGATCAATAGAGAAAACTATTTACCTTTTTGGTGGCAACCCTGGTATTTTTGGGAATACATCCTCGAATTCTTGTAGTATCGAGAAATATTCAGGGCTTGGCCCCTTCATATTTTTTGGCTCCTCTACATGGGATGAATACAATTGACACCCTTTTTCTGAAACATTTATTCAACTATAAGACTGAAATATCCCTTATAGAGATGGCTCTTGGAACTCCTTTCACAATGCTATGATTTCCATCTCCATCAAGACATGTAAATGTCCTACTATGACAATCTAGGACAATATGATTCTTTTCCAGCCAATCTATTCCAATTAGAATATCATATGACCCCAATGGTATGATATGTAGATCAACACTAGTATTCACACCATTAGGACTTGTGGAACAAATTCTAAACATATCTTGGATTCTCCTTTTGGTTTCAGTGTCTAGTTGAACCAAACTTTATTTCCCAAGCTTACTTTTATCCAAATGTAATCTATCCACTATTTTAGGATCAATGTAACAATGAATTTCCCCTGAATCAATTAAAATAGCAACAAACTGATTTATGATCTTACCTTCCAGTGCCTCGATCATGTTGGATTGACATTCTGCTTGTCGGTCATCTAAGGCTGCATAAATCCTTCCCATGTATTCAACTGTTGTAGCCTCTTGGATGTTGTGGACAATCTTCACTCTTTCCTTTCTGTGTGGGAAATCCTTGTACAAGTGATATTCTTTGCATCCCCAACATTGGATTGGTGGTATTCCCCTCTTTCCCAAGGAGTCTTATTTCTTGGAATCATCCTTAGCATACTGATCTTGATGATTTTTATTAGGCTCATTTCTATTGAAAGGATGCTTGAATCCATTTCTTCTCTGATCATATTTCTCCTTCTTCTTTTCCTTCCAGGATTTCTGCACGGACTCTCTGCCATGGCCTTGCTCATATAGATATTTAGCCTTCCTAATGGCCCCAGTCAAGGTCTTGGGATCATCATCCCAAATATTTTCTTTGTAAAAGGCTGGTAGTCCACTCAAAAACCTATGTATATTTACCTTTTCATCTTTTATAAACCCAACATACTTTAACAACCCCAAGAACTTCTTCTCATACTTTTCCATATTCATGCTTCCCAACCCGAGTTTAAAGAACTCCTGCATTTTCTTGTCATAAAAATGATCTGAGAGGTACTCCTTCTGTAAATACTTCTTGAATTGCTTCCAAGTGATCCTATTATCATTAATATGTTCAACTTGCTTCAATTGATCCCACCACATTGCAACTTTCCCATGTAAGTGGTAGGTGGCAATTCTGGATTCTAGATTTGATGGATAGTTGCGCAATTGGAAATATCTCCTGAGTCCAAGAAACCATGCTTCAACATCATCTTCCCTTTATCTTTCACCATCAAAGGATGGTGGCTTGAGCTTCCTCAACTCTCCTTGCAAACTTTCCACCTCATGTCTCCTTATTTGGTTCCTAACAAGAGACCCCTTTGGAATTCTTAAGGAATAATCAGATGCATAAAACCTTCTTGCTGATTAAGGAGGTGAGTGGTGTCTATGAGCTCTTCTATCACTTCTGTAATGACCAGCTCTTCCACGATCATCTCTTCTTTCATGAAACCTACCTTCTTCTTCTTGCTTTGATTCATTCTTGGCTTCACCTTGCAATTGATTTAATCTCTACAACATTCGAGAATTTATCTGACTTTTCTCCCTCATTAGCCTCTCATTTTCTGCCTTATAGCTCTGCACTTCCATTTTCAGGCTCTTCACAGTTTCTAGCAATGTTTCTTGCTCCCCTCGGCCCTTGCGTCCATTGGATTATGTCTCTGCATTGCCAATTCTGGTATTTTGGCCTTCGACCTCTTTATCATGGATGGAGGCTCCCTCGCCTTCTTCCATTTCCTCAATATGCATTTCGAGATGATGTGTTTAAATCCCTTAATTCTGCAAAATGTGCAAGTGACCATTTTGTCAAAATTAAGCATATAATAAACAAAATTTGTTAATAATGCTACATATCCTTTCAACTGGTGAAGAATATATATAAATAACACTTCTATGTTATCCATGGGTCGATACAGAAATAAATTTTTCACCGACGCTTCCCAAGTGACCACGACTCGAAACCACGAACCAAATACTTCCTGGCGCTTTTCTGTGTTAGAATCACTATATTGGAGATCATGTGGCTTAAAATTGATTGAGGGATGAGATTAATGATAAAAAGGAGTTCCGGGACTCCAAGCTTTGGGAGTTCCAGACTATCCATACTCTCGACTCTTTTGGAGTGCCAAGTCTCCGGACTGCAGGATCTGTTGCCACATATCCTATCCCAATCGACGGCTAGGATTTCCTTCGTGGCTCTGGGCTTCGGGGCTTTCCCAAGTGCCTCTCCACAGATCTCCAGGAGTGACAAAATACTTGAGGTTCTCTCCTTCCTCCATGTATCACCTCTCAATCAACGGTGGATATTAACTCTAGCCTTCAGGAGTTCTCTACCCAAGCAACCGTCACTCAAAATATCTAGAGTACCAAGTCTCTGGACCTTGGTATGTTATGCCACATGTCTACGGTAATTAAGGGTTAAGATGGACTCCAGAATTCAGGCCTTCGGGACTCCTCGACCCCAACTGCTTATGCCTTGATTTCTATGGAGTGTCAAGTCTCTTTACTACACAATCTACTACCATGTGGCAGAAAATAAGTCTCGGACATGTGGCCCTATCTGACAGGTGACTTGTGTCATATAATAACCGGCACAAATGGTGTTTGAAAAACATGAAGCATAGTGACACGTGGAAAGATCCAAGTGTGTCTGTGTCACCCTAGGTGATGTTAGCAAGCCATGTCACCCCAGTGCCTCACGACTTTGAGACTTCAAAAGTTCAAGAGACTTCTCCCCACTACACCACAAATTCCCCGAATGATGAAATCCTGAATCAGTTGATCTGCAGACACTGTCCTCAACATAAACTATCTATATTTAATGCATGGGTTTGAGACTTTAGAGGTTTTCGCTACTAAACACCACCACACCCCCAGACTGTTGAACGTCGAATTTACGACCCTTTCTAATCTTCAGACACATGTACCCAAATATGAAGGGTCCATATTTTCTCCAAAGTTAAGGACTTCGGAGGTTTTCTGCTGATCCCCGACCATCGGTCATCGATGATTGGATATTTTATTTGGTCAATCTTCAACCCTTCACCCAATTCGACGACCCTTGACCATCGGCCGTCGACGATTTTTGTTGGCGAACTTCCACACTTAGAACTTTTGACAAAATCATAGGTGAATATGGGTCGTTGATCTCCCGGCCAAGATGATCTTGACAGTTGGTTTTCTCCAACTCCCAAAACATCCGAAACAAATAGGAACCGTTGATGTTCCTCATTTTTCAAATCGTCGAATCAATCCCAGCTGTTGATTTGGTAATTCCGCCAAACTTTGCAAACATTTGAAATTTTAAAATTTTTCAAGGATGAATTGGGACCGTTGATCCAAGATCGAAGACGATCTCAACCGTCGATTCTGCAAACTCTTTCTAGCATTACAACGACCATTAAACTTGAATTTTTGACCTTCCAAGTGGAATTCAGCTTCGAAACTCCACAGATCGAATCCATTAACTTCTTAGAAAATCCTGGAATCATTCAAACCCAGATCCGTTCATGAATTTCGGGGATTTCTCTCAAATGTTTCCACCATTTTCCCCAAATTTGCATGTATATATATATATATATGACAATGAATCCTCCTGATTCACACTTGTTCTAGCTCGTAACAATCCGATGTTTGAACCAGAAGATATGATACAAATTTGTAACATCCCCAGCCACCCAAGTTGAGAAATGCCACTACAAATCTTCTCTATTACCAATTGTAACATACCCAACCTCCCACAGGAGGGGCATGCCACACCAAGAACACACCTCTTGGCCGATTTGGAAATTTTGATAACAATTAATTAATAAAGAAGCATGCAATACATACATGCATTGATCAATATTCATACCACAACATAAAATACATGCACGATATATCATGCACAAAATTAACTAGCAAGCATGCATATTAAAGGTACAATTTCAGGTATAATAATTTGATATGCAATGGAAATAAATACATAAGCAAAGGAAACCATAACATAGAGCGCTTATCTTTTATAAAATAAGACACCAACTTGCTGCAGACCAAGGACGTTCCACCCAACCATAGATACTCTTGTTCCAAGTCTCAACAACAATGTCACCCCCGAGCCAGGGCTATGAATTCACAAGGACGGTTTCAGAGTGTTACTTGGCTTCCCAAACTAGTCAGCACCCAAGCTCTCACAGGCTTCTCTAGCACTCACAACAATCCAAGTACCTGACTCTCTTCTTCCCAGCCTTAACCACCCAATAGAATATACCTCCACCCTTCTCTACCACACATTCCCTTAGGAAGTCCCTCTCCATCCAGGGCTCCAGTGCAGCTAGTCCAAAATATCCATGATGGGACTCTCAGGACCCACAACTATGATCAATGTTGGTCACACGCCAAGAATCTCAGACATGCATTCCTCAGATCATGGCTGGACTACACCAACAATATTTACATTCAACAAAACAATGGTTTCTCTTCAATAGTTCGTCTTCCTTTCCCAAGCCAAGACACTAAAATGAGGAAATATGAGTGAGTGAATGGATGGATGGAGTGCAGACTCCACAAGAGATGATGAACAGTGAAGAAAATGGGTGAATGAATGCGTGAGGTGACCAACAATGACACTGGAATGGGGACGATGTTGGTTGTGGAGCTTGATTATCTTCTTGATTCAGAGGTCTTTTTTTTCAACCGTGTTTATACCCCATGAAGACTTTACACCCCAGAATAATGTACACTCTTCCATGCGGGGGAGTGCAGAGGGGGGTTACCCCCTCTGCGGGGTCTGGGGGCAAGCGGGGGTTGGGGGGCGAAGTCCCTGAAGGAAAAATTTCCTTGTAAATGTATATTGTAATTTCATTGTAAATCTGGACCGTTCATTATAAGGTCGCAGATCTAATGGTAGAAATCATGTTAGGGTTTTTTCACTAGAAGGCAACCCTGTTTTATGAGGGAAATGTATTGCAGCTAAGGATGAGAGCGAATATTGTATTCTGGGATAGGAGACTATGAGAGAACGAAGAGGAAGTTACAATGGGTTTGTTGTAGGTTGTATCCCTTCATTTGTTGGATAATAATAAAGGAAGGACCTCACAATTTCTCTGTTGGACGTATCCCACACTGGGTGAACCACATATATTTGTGTCTCTATTGTATTGTGTATCTTATGTATTTTATTTCCGCATTTGTTTTTATTATATTGCTTCCGATCTTGTTTTTCTAACAGACGAGAATGAGAGTATTTTCCAACGGGGGAACAAACCCCTTCCACAGACCAGGGGCGAGTTTTTTTAATTTGTGGGGATCAAGAACCTCTTGGCCTTCCCCCAAGAGCTCATGTAACTGTTTCTCCCCCATTACACAAAATGGGTAATATAAAATAAATAAGCACTTAGGCCCTCAAGCCCCCTCTCTTGTGGAATCATAACCCCCTATAAATCTATTCCTTGTTCGTCTAGCAGGCAACGATGTATTTATTATTAATAATGATCAAACATTACATGTCTTAGGCACACTGACATTTTAATAATTTTTTGGGCACTTTGGCCTCTCAGCAATGTAACAATACATTATTTAATATGGGGGCTCAAGACCCGGGGTGTTACAAGTATGCACTAGGGTATTTTATGTAAGGGTGCATCGGTGCATTTTGACAATAAAATCACTGAAAAAAAACCTCCACTACGACCTCTGTTTGCCCAAATTATTTTAGCTATATGGAAAATCCATTTAAACCTCCGCCAAAACATCCGCATCGAATAGAGGGAGTTGTAGCAGAGTTTTTTTTGAATTTTTTTCCAAATTTTGTAACACTAAAAACCTTTGCTAGAAGGTGTTGTCCTTGTAGTGTGAAATTGAAATAATTTTAAAGAACTCGGAGAAATATTTGAATAGTTTGAAGAGTAATAAGGACTTGATTTGGAGATTGAAACGCTTCCAAAATCAAGGCCCATCCACATCAAAGTTAGTGAAAGGAGGGCCTGATTTGGAAATCCAATTCATAAATCAGGGGGTTGATCAAGTGAAACAAGTGAAGAAGAGGTCTTCTTTGAGGATCTAGAAATTAGGGACTACAAGAGTTTGAACCAAGAAGAAAAGAAACCAAAATTGAAGAAGGAATAAATCTCAAGAAAAGAACTAAATCAAAACCAAACAAGTGAAACACGAAAGCCCATCTAAGTTCATAGTCTAAGAGAAATAATCAATGCAACAAGGAAATAAGGAAACAAGGTTAATGTGTTATCCAAAATAAAGAAGCATATCTTGACCAATAGAAACAAAGTGGGGCCCCAGGTTTTGCCCAAAACTTGGGGGCGTTGTTGAGGGCTCAACAAGTTCCCAATATCCTAGTAAACTAGTAAACACCATAAATGTAATGACAAATTAAAAAAATAAACATAAACTAGCATTCTAGTAATTGATAGAGAGTCGGATTAAAATATGGGAATTCAGGAGTTATAAAAAGCCTCATGTTTCCCCAAAACTAGAGACCCTTTTCAAAAATTCTCTAATAATCAATATAAAAAGCATTTGAAACAAAGAGCTCACATTTTTTTGTCCAAAATGAATAAATTCATTGATATAAAATTGTAGTAGGAGGCCAATTCTTCTTAAATAAACATAAATAAACATATAAGTGCGTCTTTTTAATATAAACAATATAGATAATTGACTTCTAACAACTCCTCATCACGCTTTAGAATATATCCATTAAAAATAGGTGAAAGCCTAAGCCTCTAAATATAAATATTAGAAGTGGTATAATTAATTTTTAGTGCTTTTTTATAATATTTAATATTTATATAAATTTATTTAAAAAAAAATATTTTTCATTTTTAAATTTGATTATTCATTTTTATATTTTCAATTCGTATAATTTGATTATCCATTTTTATATTTTGGATTCAAATAATAAATATATATATATATGATTTTTTAATTAT
>JASDQU010102648.1:37765-58358 GCA_032191745.1 Picea mariana
ACCTTGTTACAGTGCACTCAATTATTAGACGCACCTGTGCATCCATATTTAAGTAGCACACTAGAGTAATTTTTTTTTTTTAAATAACCCTACCAAGATATATTTGAGAGAAATTGTGTGCACCGGGGCATCAATATTTATGTATCGCACTAGAGTATATATTTTTTTAAATAGCCCTACCATAGTACACCATTTTTTAGAGCAACGATATGCGTCGGTGCGTTCATATTTACGTAGTGCACCATAGTATTTTTTTTTAAATAACCCTACCACTATGCACTATTTGTGAGTGCAATGGTGTGCCTGTGCGTCAGTATTTAAATAGCACATTGGAGTATTTTTTTTTTAAATAACCCTACCATGGACACCATTTTTTAGAGCAACGGTGCGCACTAGTGCATCAGTATTTAAGTAGCACACCAAAGTATATTTTTAAAAAAATAACCCTACCACGGTGCGCCCTTTTTTAGAGCAGTGGTGAACATCGGTGTGTCATTATTTAAGTAACATAGTAGAGTATATATATTTTTTTAAATAACCCTACCATGGTGCGACATTTTTTAGATCAACAGTGTGCACATTTGCATCATTATTTACGTACCACACCGTAGTATATTTGTTTTTTGAAATAACCCTACCACAGTGCGTGATTTTTCAGAGCATCGATTCGTTCATAGTATAAAATGCACCATCGTGTTAGGTATTTATAAAAGCACCATAAAAAACATCCGCTAAAACCTTTTCTCGCTCGACTCCACTAGTGTCCTTTGCTATAAATGATTTTTGGGGCTATTTTTATAGGGGCTTCCACCAAAACCTTCGCTAAAGGGTCGTTTCCTTGTAGTACTATTTGATAGATATTCAAGACTCAAATAGATATTTTGGACATATTTTATATTATAATCTTCATGCATATTAGGTTAGTGTGGTTTCTCTTTGGGAGGTAGACTGGTCCTCTAGCTATATGTCTCTACTATGCATAGTTTTGGTCCTTCTTCAAGCTATTTATTTATTGTACATGTTGTTTATAATATAATAGAAAAAAACTTACTTAAAAAAGGAAATCCATTTTATTATATTGAATAAAATAGTGAAATGTATTTATAATCTATGTTAATAGATATACTACATTTGTAAAATTAATAAATTAAATGAAAAAATTAAAATGTTTAAAAATTAAACATTAAAAAAATTATATGATAATAATAAGCTTTGAAAATATTATAATCAGTGTAGATCCATATTAACTCGGGATCTATCATGCGTCGAGAGGGATCAAATCCCTCGAGGTGAAAACCTCCTTTTAGAGTGAAAATTTTGAAGAAAGGTTGCACCTCGAGGGATTTGATCCCTCTCGGCACATGTGTAATGCCCCACCGTTACGACAACAAAAGCAACATACAATTTGTTTTCCTTTTTATTGTTGCATTAGAAATTAAAACATCACAATAAATAGCAACATGATCGACACATCATCCACATATATTAACGAAACATTATTAATGCATTAGAAATAACTTATGATACAATGTCGGCACATCATCACCATGAACCACGACACGCACATCGATGTATTAACACATTAATTAAGAAACAGTCCAACATCATTGCATTCTACAGTAAATATCGATGCATAACAACACGAATATTAAACACTCAATGCATCTCATGAGGACAATCATGAGATAACACCAGGATAACATAAGATAACATAATGAATCATCAGGATCATAAATATAATCACAAGAATCACATAATATACTACCTGCCCAACCTACCCTGCAAGGTTAGGACCTCCAAGACACATAAGCAACGCTCAAGCCTAGGTTCGAATTGATTTTAACCATTTAAGGTCTCAAGGCTGACAATTGTTTTGAGGAACAAGGAAGTGTCTACAACCCACTAACACAATCAATCCAAGAAACTAGCTAAATCAATAGCATCTATGGTAACACAACTTAGTAATCCATCAATCCCAGTTCACAATTAAACATGGCACATGAGTAATCATTCACATAACTCATCGTATATCATATCAATTTTCAATTCATGCAAGAAGTTTAATGTCTACAACAATCATTCATTAATAAGTTTAATGGCACAATTAAAAGTTTTTAATCCATCATTCATTAATACATTTAATGACGCGAGTGAAAGTTGTGAATCCAGCATTCATTAATACATTTATTGACGCAAGCAAAGGTTGTTAATCCATCCTATGACAACATAAGAGAATGCACAAGGTAAATGAAGGTATTTAATTGTTGCGTAAGGAAATCTAAGAACATACATAAAATCACCCGTCTCCTTGAGTTGAGGCGCAAGAGTATCATCAATTAATTCATTGCGCAAAAGATCTAAGGTCTAACAATCATTCACCACATCATAAATTCATTATGCACAAGAAGTCTAAGAACTAAATCAGCATGCATTACATAAAATCCAATTACGCAAGAAGTCCAAAATCTAAAACCATAGTTTATTACATAAAAATTCATTTGCACGAGAAGTCTAAGTACTCGATCAATAAGGCAACACATCATTCTAAGGGAGAAAGCAAGTATGAACTCAAGCATCTTAGGTAAACATTTGCACATTAAGGTTATCTTCTAGGAATATGTAAGGAGAGGTAGGTTTATGATTTCAATATGCACGCCCAAAATAAGATCAATACATAAATTTAAATCCACCTTCGCATTCGATATCCCATGAAAACTAATTAACAAAAAAAATCATTGAAACAACCCTATCAACCACCCTTAGAATAATTATAGTGGAAAAGGAAATAAAATAAATTATTTCTGTAAAAAATAACCATACAAATAATATTAGAAGGGTATTATCCCGAATGTCAATTTAGGGAGAGAATCCAAGGGAACAAGATACCAAAACTTGACAATTCAGCAAAAGTTAAGGCCGAAATTTATTAGAATCATAAAGGAGAACAATTTATTAACTCCTATCAAGACTTCAACATAAAAAAAAATCAAGGAGAGAAAACACAATTAGGAGAGATGTGCCCTAAAAATTATTGACCAAGATAACAAAGTCGCCAAGTTTCAACGCAAGCAAGAAAGGAAATTTACGTTGAGTGAAAACGGTAAAGGTGCATGGAATTAAGGCTAATGTTGTATAAAGATAGGAATTCGTTGGCAGTTTAAACGCAAATTGGAGTTAAGGAGACCAAATCGATGGAAAAAAAATGATTGTGTTGAGTCAAAGGAGAATCCAAAATCGCAAAGGATTTAAATGAAAATTATGAGTTAATGGAGACCATGGATTCACTGGCTATTAAAACAAAAATGCTAAGTTCGGGAGACCCAATCGTTGGCAATAAGGACAAATGTGCTAAGTTAAGGGAGTCCCCAAAAATCGCAGAGAATTTATACGCATTTTCTGAGTTAAGGAGATCACAGATTCACTGGCTAATAAAATGAAAATGCAAAGTTCAGGAGACCCAATCGTTGGCCATAAGGACGATTGTGTTGAGTTAAGGGAGTCGCCAAAAATCGCAGAGAATTTATACACATTTTCTGAGTTAATGATTTGGGAAGGACCCCTTCTATTATCAAGGCAAGAGAAGATGATTAAAATTTTCAGAGGTGAAAGCTACAGGAACGCTAAGGGATAGTGCCTCCAAATGTTGAGATGAACCAAATTTCTGAAGGGAAGAATGTGTTAAGGAAGTAAGAAATTGATTCTAGGTTTAGTGGATGAGTGATACCCCAGGTGGGAGGAAGGGACTGGTAATCTACTTTAAAAAAAATTATTAGAAAAACAGAAACAGATGATATAACTCATTATACTTTTCACAAAAACAGATTACTATTTTACAATATCTCCACCCGCAACAACGTTAACCCACAAAATGGATTATCACAAGGTTGAATTCTTACTTGAGGATCGACGAAGGGAGTTAGCATCAAATTAAATAGTACTAAAAGTGCATCCTCCATACCCTTAGTTGTTCTCACCCCTCTAATCGATTACATCAGTTAATAAAGGAGATAAGGATAGAGAGTTATGAAAGTCCCTAGGCCAGGCGCTACACGCAAAGATTAACAATAGGGAGAGTAAGCATTCGCGGAGAAAAAAAAAATGAGCCGCATAGTATCCTTTAAGAGACGCAAAGGTAAAGGTTTAAGGGTAAAATGACGAGATCTACATAATTATATTGCGGAGGGTAAGATCACACACAACGCAGGGTAAAACAAAGATAAAATGTTGAGAAATCAGCAGAGCCATGCCCCTTTCATCAACACAACACAGAGAAATGGAAAAATAAACAAGTCGGAGAACCAATCCAGCAATTTTATTCCCAGCTAACCAGATCAAGCAAACTTTCCCAACAATATCATACATCCATTCAATTCCACCAACACATAAATCTATGTACAAAATTTCTAACTAATTTACAACTACATATTTTAAAATGTGTATCGTAATCAGCCGTTGGATTTTTGATGTTCTTCGACTGCTGGCGAACCTCCTCGATCATGCTTTCTAATCGTTGAGACCTCATCGGTACCTCCTAGCCAATTCTATGTGTACTCTTCTTCCCCCTGAGCCCCCCGAGTCGCAGAGGGGCCACGCACACAAACCAGAGAAAAGCTAGCTCCCAGCTCACCTCGCAAGGTCGAACTACCACTCTCTATTTGAGCTGGGTATCCCAACTCCCACAAGAAAAATCAGTCCAGAAAAATCCAGCAGCATAACCTTACGCATATTAGTCGTGATCCCTTTCTCTCCTCTTCCATTACTTTTATAGAGTTCTTTTAGTGACCACTTTCCAAATGCACGTTAAATTCATTTTATTAAATTTTTATTAGGAAATATTCTCCCCCATACACTTGTCACCTGATCCCTTAGTTGCACCAAAAATTTATTTATTTAATTAAACTAAATGTCAATTTCCCTCGCCCATCCTAAAATCGTTCCTAAAAATGTTGCTTGTTGTCCCTTTATTCCCTCAATTTCATTTAATTGCTAACACATTTCTTAAATCTTAGTTGGGTTTTATTTAGGAAAGTCTCTATACTAGATTCATTTCTATGCTCCACATTCCTTTTGCATTAAATTCCCCTTTTTTTCTAAGTTCCAAATAAGAATGTCTTGCACATAAACAATAATTAATTCTTAGATAAATTACTTATCCTTTAAATTCTTAATTTATTTTTTCTTCATCCCCCATTTATTAATTGATTAATTAATTTTTAGTCCTCCTACCCTTTTTAGACCTAGGCCTTAAATTTCAACTAGTCTTAGCCTTTTTTTTCTTAAAGGGAATTTTATAATTAATAAAATTTACTCATACATCATTTATTTTAAGGCTGACCACGTCAAAATAAAATATTGTTTTCTAGGCACCTAGGTTCATTGACTGACCAGTGTTAAAATTTGTGATGTGCCCTTCAAGACGCACT
The DNA here is from genome assembly GCA_032191745.1 of Picea mariana. Taxonomy (NCBI): domain Eukaryota; kingdom Viridiplantae; phylum Streptophyta; class Pinopsida; order Pinales; family Pinaceae; genus Picea; species Picea mariana. The sequence continues at coordinate 43,189 of JASDQU010102648.1, forward strand.
ACGTGCTCCAAGGGTACCACTCGCCTTTATTCATGTTTCATTCATGCGACGTGCCCTTTAAGACACACTGCGTGCTCCAAGGGTGCCACTCGCCTTTTACTGATTTTGGTAGACGTCCAACCCTTGGAGTCAATACTCCATCAGGAAACCTTGTGGGAAACTAAGGGCCTCTAAGGAATAAAGACCATGTCTTATTGCGCACCCCTTGGAATCTTCGTGAGTGACTATCTCAGTCTGCCCTCGTGGCATCATGGATCTCTCGATCTAAGTAATCGTTAACCTACAATTCAAGCCACAGAGGGAGTGCTAGTAGGCTCTAGCAGGGCTACTTCCACACCTCTCCCTCAATATCTTTGGTTGTCTACATGGACCCTTTACTCCTAATGTGAGTCTGATTAGTAATCAATTATTAGCCTGCATACATCAATGAAACATGTCAACGATCCATAAACAACATCATAATATACCCAATCATAGGTCACATATGCATAAAACGAAATACCCAAACCCTATACAATCCACTCCCTGAATCGATCTGAATTCCAAGGAGGTCCATCGATGCCATCGACATCCTCAATCTATTGAGAGTCCTGCACACTCAGGAGAAACTAGACAATAGCACTTGTCTATGCATAAAAAAAAATAACATAACATCATAATCCACAATCTCATCATCAGAATTCATAATCAAAGCAGACAATCATATAATGAAACAGATCACTTGAAAACAAGTGTACTCAAAGAATAAGTCACATCAAGTGCACATAAGCGAGAGATGTTACACACACCCCCTATTGTTTTAAACTTCGTCCCAAAGTTTCACAGTATACAAGTGTAGAAATAAAGTATCTGACAATATCTAAATGTCTAGCTATCAAACAAAAATGGAAATTTTTGGCGCATATCATATGCATCCTCCCGGGTAGTCGAGTGTGGACCATAATTGTCCCACTAGACCTTGATCTGATCGACTGTTCGATGCCATAATTGTCAAATGTGATGGTCCAGAATGTGGATTGGCTCTGTCGTGAGTGCACCCTCATCCGATGCTTGCAAAGAATTCATGTCAATCACATGTGTAGGATCGCTAACATAATGTCTCGAAATAGATACATGAAAAACGTTGTGCATACGCCTCAAAGAATCAGGCAAGGTTGTTCAATAGGCCATGATCCCTTTCTTTTCCACAACCTCCAAAGGTCCCACAAACCTAGGAGAGATTTTAGCACACTTTCCAAACTTGATTGAACTCTTTTGCGGTTTCACCCGCAAGAAGACTCGAACGCCAACTTCATGACTATTGTCAACGCGATGCGCATCGGCATAACTCTTCTTCCAATATTGTGCTTCTTTAATCCTTTGCCTTATTGTTTTCATTTTCTCTTCCACTTCTTGGATCGCTTTTGGTCCTACCAAGACCCTATCCTCCAGTCAATCCCAACTCAAAGGTGTCTGACACAGTTGCCCGTAAAGAAACTCAAATGGTGCCATCTTAATGGTGCTTTGATAGTTGGTGTTGTATGACAACTCTACTAGTGGCAAGAACTCCTCCCATCTCTTTTGTTGGTCCATCACATGCATACGCAACATATCTTCCAATATTTGGTTCATTCTTTCTATCTTCATGTCTATCTCTGGGTGATAAGCGGTACTAAAATTAAGTTGGGTTCCCAACACCTCTTGGAAACTAGTCCAAAATCATCTTGTAAACACTGATCCTCGATCAGATATGATCCTCTTATGCATGCCATGCAGTCTCACTATCTCGTTGATAAAAACTTTAGCTATTTTTGGCACATAATACGTCGTACGCACATGGATAAAATGTGCACTCTTCGTCAGAGTGTCAACTACCACAAAAATCGAGTCATGACTCCTTGTCGTCAGCGGCAATCCAACAATGAAGTCCATTGAAATGACCTCCCATTTTGATTTTTGTATCTTTTTTGGTTGTAGTAATCCTATCGGATGTCTATGTTCAACCTTCACTTGCTGACATTCTAGACATCTCGCCACATATTTGACTATGTCTGCCTTCATTCCTTTCTAGAAGAATAAGGGTTTAAGGTATGCCCTCATCTTCATGACTCCAGGATGAGCCATGTACACTACTCTATGAGCTTCGTTTAGGATCAAACTTCTCAATTCACCATTGGGAAGTATGCAAATATGGTTATTATATCTCATTTATCCGTCGTTGTCTAGAGTAAATACCTCAAATTTTGGTACCAACATGGTGTCTTGTCTGATAAATTCCTTAACCTCTTTATACAAGTCATCGTCGTGTTGTATAGTTAGAATATTTTCACATAGATTCATCTGAAGAGGTATCACCGAAAATATGCGTGGTCTCTGACTTAGTGCATCAGCCACTTTGTTCATTGTTCCTTTTAGGTAGGTAATATATAAATCATACTCGCTAATAAGTTTCGACCAACACCTTTGTCGCACTTTCAAGTCACTTTGCGTAAAAATGTGTTGCAAACCACAGTGGTCCATTTTTAGTTCAAATTTACATCCAATCAGGTGGTGTCTCCACACTTCAGGGCATACACAATGGCCAATAACTCCAAATCAAGTGTCACATAGTTATCCTCATTCTTTCTTAACTTCCTTGAGATGTAAGCGATCACTCGACCGTCTTGCATCAAGACTCCACCTAAGCCTTCCTTGGATGCATCTGTGATTACCAAGAATGTCTTGTCCATGTCAGGGAATTTTTGTATCGGCGTTATCATCAATATCTCCTTGAGCCTTTGAAATGCTTCCACGCATTTCTTGGTCCATACAAACTTCTTGTTTTTATTATGCAACTCAATAATTGGATTTTCTATCTTATAAAACCCTCGACGAACCATCGATAATATCCCGCTAAACCCATGAAGCTATGCACTTCTGGGACATTCGTCGATGCAGGACATTCCATAATAGCCTATACCTATGTTGGATCCACAGTGATACCTTCGTCGGAGATGACATCCCTAAATAATGAATCTTCGATTGATAAAGAGAGCATTTTGACAGTTTCCCATATAATTTGTTCTCTCATAGCAACTGTAGTACAAAGTGAAAATGTTCATCATGTTCTTCCATCATCTGAGAATATATCAAAATATCGTCAATTTATACTTGAACAAATGTGTCCAAGTATTCGAGGAACACCCCATTCATCAAGCTCATGAATACCCCTGGGGAGTTTGTCAGACCAAATGGTAAAATGGTAAACTCGTAATGTCCAAACCTCGTCTTAAATGCGGTCTTAGGAATGTCTTCCTTCTTGATCTGTAACTTGTGATACCCTGATCTCAATTCTATCTTCAAAAACATCATCGTGTCTTTCATCTAATCAAACAGATCATCTATTCTTGGAAACGGATATTGGTTCTTGATCGTTGCCTTGTTCAATTGATGGTAGTCAATGTAGAGTGTCCATATCTCATCCTTCTTCTATATGAAAATAACAGGTGCACCCCAAGGTGACACACTTAGACGTATAATTCGTAGGTCCAACAACTCCTTTAGTTGCATTTACAACTCCTGTAACTCAGGGGTCGACATATCATAAGGAGTTCTTGTTATCAGTTCAATCCCAGGTTTTAGGTCGATGGTAAATTCCAATTCCCTCTTAGGCAGAATCCTTGGTAACTCCTATGGGAATACGTTCGCAAATTCTCATACTACTGGAAGGTTTTCTAGTCCTTCCACAATGCCCTTTTCTTTGAACGCAAGGATTGCATATAGATTTCATCACTTGTGCATTCTCTCCCGTAGGTATAGGGAAGAGATGAACCTTAGGGAAGCTCCATGGTTTCTTCCTACAATCACTCATCTCTGTCCCTTGTCATCAACCAAACTCGATCATTTCATCTTACAGTTGAGTATCTCCTCATGCAATTCCAACCAATCCATACCAATCATTACTTCATAAGATCCTAAGATCGTGATGTATAGGTTGGACTTTGTGACAAAATCTCCCATGTTAATAATATAGTCTGTAACCTTTCCTCCAACCTTCTGCTTAGCTCCTGAAGCCATTTCCACGTAGCTAAACTCATCATGTTCGACTTCCTTTACCTTAATTATCTTTAGCATTGCACCGGAGATAAATCTCATAGTAGCACCTAGATCTATCAAAATACTAAAGGTCTATTCGACGATGGTACCTGACATCTCGAGCACAGTATACTGGTGCTCGGCCTGGTGATTATTCATCATTGCATGAATCTGGTGGGCCTTGCCCAAATATCCTACTGTAGGGTTTTTGGCTGATTCAGTTGCTATGGTTCTCTCAACCGGGAAGTCACGCTGGTAATGTGGCTCTGTACATGTCCAACATCCAGTCTTTGTCCTGGTACTTCTAGTCCTCGAAATAGAAACCGATAGCCCACTAGCCTGTAACCCTGGTCTATTTTGTTGAACATGCCTGAACTGTTACTGCTACGGATGACGTTGTTGATGGTGTTTTGGTCCTATGTAGGGAGTTCATTGTTGAGGTGTCAGTCATCGTGGTGTCATGAACGTGGAACCTCTCAGAGTTCCTCGATACCCTGATGGATGTCTAGTTGGTGTCTCAGTGCAACTACACACCAAATGGCACATGTCTCGTCGGTCTCGCAGAAGTCCTGCTCTGACCCCCACTGATCATCTCTTCCTCAGCTATAAGGGCCTTCTGGACAACATCGTGCAACGTCTGAGGAATTACTATCCTCACCTTCACATGGATGTTGACATTAAGGACAAACACAAACTTGTTGACCTTGAGTTTCTCGGTGTCCAGATGTGGAGCGTACCTAAGCAGCTCCATGAAATGGGCCTCATAATGGGGCACCATATGACCTCTCTTTCATAAGGCGTTGAACTCATTGATTTGATGCTCAATGAATTCCTCGGACATATATCTCTCCCAGAACCACTCCTCGAATAGTTCCCATGACACATCTTGGACTGCCATGTTTAGTTGTTGCAGGATCATCTTCCACCATAGAAGAGTACTCCCCTTTAGCTAAAATACTACCATGTTGACCTTCATGTTGTAGGTATAGTCATGAAGTGAAAATCACATCGCCATATTCTCCAACCATGCCTCAATGGTTGCATCATCCGTGGCACCCAAGAAATCAGGAAACTTGATCTTCTCGAGTACTCGATGAATGCTACTAGTACCGGCTCGGGTATGCGGTGAACCCTCAAGGGGTACCGATGCCCTAGCCTCATCTCTATCCATATGGCTAATCAAGGCCTATGACATCCTCTGAAAGGACCTCATCAACCCAACCACATCCCCCACAACTATCTTTTCATGTCCGACGACTTGTTCTTCTCCTTGGGGGTTACAACCCTCTGGCATGGATGTTATGGGAGGCATCGTGCCTCCTCCCTTAGCACCATGTAATTTTCCTCTACGGCGCTCTCTAACCATGATTACATGCACGAATTCAATTCAAATTAATTATTTGATAAATTATTAATCAAGTGCTCATACAGTGGAAGGTGTAATGATCCCAAGTCACGGGTTGCAACCTGCTCTGATACCATATGTAACGCCCCGTCGTTATGACAACAAAAGTGACGTACAATTTTTTTTTTCCTTTTTATTGTTGCGTTAGGAAATTAAAACATCACAATAAATAGCAACATCATCGACACATCATTCACATATATTAATGAAACATTATTAATGCATTAACAATCACTTACGACACAATGTCGACACATCATCACCATGAACCACGACACGCATATTGATGTATTAATACATTAATAAATAGCATTCCAACATAATTTCATTCTATATTAAATATCGACGCATAACAACACAAATCTTAAATGCTCAATGCATCTCATAAGGACAATCATGAGATAACACCAAGATAACATAAGATAACATAACGAAACATAAGGATCATAAAGATAATCACAATAATCACATAATATACTACCCTCCCAACCTACCCTGCAAGTTTTGGATCTCCAGGAAACATAAGCAACGCTCAAACCCAGGTTCCAATTGATTTTAACAATTTAAGGTCTCAAGGTTGGCGATTGTTCTGAGGAACAAGGAGGTGTCTACAACCCACTAACACAATCAATCCAAGCGATTAGCTAAATCAACTGCATCTATGGTAACCCAATTTAGTAATCCATCAATCCTGGTTCACAATTAAACATGGCGCACGAGTAAGCATTCACATAACTCATCATTTATCATATCAATTTTAAATTCATGCAAGAAGTCTAATGTCTACAACAATCATTCCTTAATAAGTTTGATGGCGCAAATAAAATTTGTTAATCCATCATTCATTAATACATTTAATGAAGCAAGTGAAAGTTGTGAATCCATCATTCATTAATACATTTATCGATGCAAGTAAAGGTTGTTAATCCATCCTATGACAACATAAGAGAAGGCACAAGGTCACTACTGCATATGTGCAGATTTTTCCATGAAAATTCTCCACATTTCTTACATTCGTCGAAAAATATGTAGTAAGTTAAGCATTTTTTTCATTTTTTATATTGGCTGCTATTATCGTCGCTATTGCCATGAAATTTCTTCACTATAGCAATGATTGTTGACCACTTAAAATCCTATGTCATTGCTAATAAGGATCTTCATTGTTTGAATGCAAATTGTTACCAAACCATTCCTTAACACAACCATTGTTTGTGGTGTATAAGTGAGTATTATGTCTTTAGATTTTTAAGAATAAATCATCTAAGCCTAATAAAAACAATCAAGAACCTATATTCTAATTCTTGATGAATAAACCATTCATTCGAGAATTATGTTATATAATTATTCATTGTCCTACTTTTAAATCAAGATTCCATCTACATTTTAGGTCTTGGATTTTCCATGTGAATGCAACACATATAAACTTATAATATGATGAAAATGAATATATTCCATGCACATAATTGTTTGCAGTGCTCATGAAAATTCATCAATGAAGAAGGAATACATTAGTGGCATTAGTTTTTCCATGAAATTGTTATGAGGATGATCCTTACTCCATAAAGGAATAGAGACCTTCGATGGATTTTGAAATTCTCGATGTTTATGACATTTATATATGTTGGCCAAAGACCCAATGGTGGTTACTCATTATATAATAGGCATGTTTCACATTAATAATTACCTATATAAATAAAGTTTGGGACCTAGACCTTGCTTGAGTAAGACTTGGGACCAGGACCTTGTCCACCTAAGCAAAGTAAATTTAGTTTATCATTTTTTCTTTCTAGGATAAACTATTGCAATAGTGTCAATGTTCGCTAGAATTGATCATTGCAACAATGTCTTTGTTTTTATATAGGATCAAGCATTGGAATAGTGTCTTCTTTTGTTACCTAGGATAGATTATTTCAATAATTTCATCGTTGTTGGTTTGGATAAATCTCCTAAGAACACAAGATTAGACGATAACTAACTTAGTTATTATCTATCACAATAGTGTTATTATTGTTAACCAACCTAGAATATTTATCTTTATATCCTAGGATTTATCAAGTGTCAAGAGGGATCAAATCCCCTGACATACAAAACTTTACCCAGGTTTTTTCACTCTAAAAGAGTTTTTCATCTCAAATTATTTGATCCTTCTCAATGATTGATAGATTCTAGGTTAATATGCATCTAGGATAGTTTATAATGTGAATCAGGCCCAACTTCACACGTTTTTTTTTTTTTTTTAACTATTATATTTGATCGATGTACATTGAATTCAGCGTTATGTTACATTACATATCTCCTCCATATTGAACTGTAAAAGGTGTCTCTATGATAAAATAATTTTAAATACATGTATATTTATACTTATAGCTAGAATGGATAATTACTATTATATGGGTTGTCAATGGGGCCTTACTAGATCGATGAAATTTGGTAATTTTTATTGTCTCCACTAGGATACAATTACCCTAAGTGTATAATTTTCCCCTTTTGGGCTATAACACCTCTAAGGGGAATGTTTGACTAAGGAATTGCATAATGGTTGTTAAGTCACAAAAATTCCATACCCCATTAAGTGTGACATGGTATTCCACCTCTTGATAGGTGATAGATTCAAAATTAGGCGAGAAGATTTATGGCATGAAAATAATGAAAAGGAGAAGCTAATCGTGAATATACATGGTTTGCATATCATGTCAATATACATTTCTCCATTTTTTAAATGTGAGTGAGATTCCATCAAACCAAACCATCAAGAGTTGATCAAACATAAGGAGACAGCTAGGGCAGGCACACTGCGAGGAGACTAGGGCACACACGTTGCGAGGAGACAGAGAGAGCATGCGCATTGCGAGGAGATGGAGAGGGAACACACATTGCGAGGAGACTAGGGCATTCACATTGCAAGGAGACGGGAGAAGGAGATAGAGAAGGAAGGGATTTGGGAGAGAGATATNGAGAGAGAGAGAGAGAGAGAGAGAGAGAGAGAGAGAGAGATCGCGTAGGTCAATGGCCAGAAGAGAGAGCTTGAGGGAATGGTTAGGAAGGAGACACATCTCACAAAGGGCACCTGGAGAGAGAGCTTGAGGGAAAGGAGACACATTACAATGGTGAGTTGTTGAATTTCCAATATTTGCATATGAAAATCCCTAAAAATGTTGACATGTAATTTTAGGGAATAAAAATGCTAGTGGATCCATATGTGCACAAAAATCCCCTCACGAGGTTCCTATAAAATTTGATTCTCTAACTGATATTTTCAACTAAATTTATGTATTATGGCTCTTATAACAAAAATGCATGATATATTGGCAATGTAGCTTTTCCTTTGAATTTTCACTTAGGTTATATAGTATGTTAAACATTAAACCATGTGCTATGAACATTGTAGTAGGTTATATTGTAGAGATCTACCAATGAATTGAACCATTCAACTAGCTTAGGCTTAGTTTCCCTCTACATTTCTAGATACCCAAGAGTGACCATCATACAAACACATATTTGCAAAGAAAACCCAAATATAAAATGCCAAGCACCATAGTTGGTAGATCAAAGTTTGCATATTTCATTTTTACAGGGTATTGTTGTGTGTAGTGGAGAGTGGGTGAGAAGATATTTCTTAACCCTCACTTTAAATGTAATGTCCACTTTATGCAACAAAACAAATAATATGTTGATTTTTCAAATATAAGAACATTATATGATCCTATAGAAAATAAACATGATAAAATTATGTTAGAAGTCCTTCCTCATCCTCCACAACTAATCAAACACCTCTCCTAAGTCCAAGTCCCATTAGCCAACATGTTCATCTCCTTGAAAATATTCTCATAAGAGATAGAAGGAAAACATGTCTAAAGACCCCATACCTCATTAAATAGTGGTTGTAAAGTAAAATTCCTTAAAATAAATTCTTTCTCATCCATTTTATTACAAGTAGAGAGTCTCTAGAGACCTATAAGTGGGCTACTCCATGTTCCAAAGTCAAAGTCAATACAAGTTTTAAAGAGATGAGTTCTAAGAAGTTATTGGAACCATTTCCCATTCCAAATTTAAAATTTATACAATGAGAGTTTGATAGGTGAATTACCCCTCATATTCCTCCCCCTCCATCAAAGAAAGCTCAAGGCATACTCTTGCCAATATGTTTTGCCACTATTTATCTTGGGATCTCAATTGCCTTGCTTTGAGTGAAGGAGATGATGATATTTGTTGTCCCTTGACCAAGTTTTGGGAGACCCTTGGTCAAGTTTGACCTATTTTTGGACTTTGACAGCTTGTTGAAGGCGAAGCGCAAGATGAAGTAGAGATCGCGGGATCTCGGCCCCTTTTTGGGCCATTTTTGGGATTTGGGATTATGTAACGGGTATGGGATGTCAGCCCATGGGTTTTCCCATGTTTAGACCTATTTTTTAAAGTATAAATAGATGTTAGGCGATGTAGTGAGGATATAGAGTTACGAATTGCTAAGTGCTAGATCTATGTGATTGAAGGATTGTAAGTGCTTTATGCATACTGTGTAAGACTTGCAGAGCTAAGTGAAAGTCATTGTAAGAGGTCGTGGAATGTTGTGTGCTTAGATCTACTTGGGGAAGGAGGATATAGAGAGCTGCACAGATCTCCTGTCCTATGCAAAGTAGGGTTTTGAGGCTCTATGCATGTAATCTATTGAACAATCTAATAAAGAATAAGAGTTGGTGGACGTAGCCCTAGGGTGGGGGTGAACCACGTATATGTTGTGTTTCTCTGCTTTGTGTGATGTCTTGATGTGTTTATGTCTTTGCTTGCTAAGTGCTTTGATATAGATAGATAGATATTTTTATTCTTTGTGCTAATAATGTATATGGATATAGATCTGACCTATGTGAATGTGCTTAGTGCTTGAATCTGCTAGATCTAATCGACCTCTCTATGATAAGTTCTTAGATACATCAGATCTGGATGAATGATGTGATGCTTTGTTCTATCTACGAAGTATATAGTGGTTGAATATTGATGAATTGTCGGTGCTAAGTGCTTTGTTAAGTATTACAATTACAGATCTGTGTCCCAGCTAAGGTTGCATACACCTGAGTCCTGTAACCACCCCTGCCTCTACCTTGGGTGAGAGTTCATCTCCTTCACAGGTGTTGTCAAAAGGGTTGGTAGTTAGGGTTTTTTTGGTGCGTTGTTGTATCATTCAACCCTGGGCTTTCCCCTATGCCAACAATGGGCCCATTGGCCCTTGACCAAGTTTTAGGAGACCCTTGGTCAAGTTTGACCTATTTTGGGACTTCGACAGCTTGTTGAAGGTGGAGCACAAGATGAAGCAGAGATCGCGGGATCTCGGCCCCTTTTTGGGCCCTTTTTGGGATTTGGGATTATGTAATGGGTATGGGATGTCGGCCCATGGGTTTACCCATGTTTAGGCCTATTTTGTAAAGTATAAATAGATTCTAGGTGATGTAGTGAGGATATAGAGTTATGAATGGCTAAGTTCTAGATCTATGTGATTGAAGGATTGTAAGTGTTGTGTGCATACTGTGTGAGACTTGCAGAGCTAAGTGCAAGTCATTGTAAGAAGTTGTGGAAGGTTGTGTGCTTAGATCTACTCGGGAAAGGAGGATCTAGAAAGCTACGCAGATCTCTTGTCCTATGTGAAGTAGGGTTTTGAGGCTCTATGCATGTAACCTATTGAAGAAGGTAATAAAGAAGAAGAGTTGGTGGACGTAGCCCCATGGTGGGGGTGAACCACGTATATGTTGTGTTTCTTTACTTTGTGCAATGTCTTGATGTGTTTATGTCTTGGCTTGCTAAGTGCTTTGATATAGATAGATAGATCTATTTATGCTTTGTGCTAATGATGTATATGCATATAGATCTGACCTATGTGCATGTGCTTAGTGCTTGAATCTGCTAGATTTAATCTACCTCTCTATGATAAGTGATTAGATACATCAGATCTAGATGAATGATGAAATGCTTTGTTTTATCTGCACAGTAGATAGTGGTTGAATATTGATGAAATGTCGGTGCTAAGTTCTCTGTTAAGTATTACAATCACAGAGCTATGTTCCAGCTAAGGTTGCAGACACTTGAGTCCGGCAACCACCCCTGCCTCTACCTCGGGTGAGACTTCATCTACTTTGCAGGTGTTGCTGAAAGGGTCGGTAGTTAGGGTTTTGTTCATTCTGTTAGCGACATTTCTTGCACAGGGATGTTTTCCTCTCCGATTTGAGGCCTCTGATGTAGACACATGGAGGTGGGATTTTGAAAGTCGGTCAGGTGAGATTTATTCAAAGGCCACAACCATAAATGTCAAGTGAGCCTGATCATGGATGCAAGAAGCAGCGAAGGAGATCTAGACCATCTGTCTGAGAAGGGACATGTGGCAGGAGATCGACGTCATCGGGAAAGTCCCGACAGGGAAGCGCCCATCGGGGAACTTGAAGCCATCGGGATATCAGGGATCTTGGGGACGAGTAATTCATGCACTCTGAAAATGCAAACCGCGAAACCCCGATGGAGATTATGGTTAAGGGGCATATGGTAGTGGTCACTTGGACCAGGGCCTATTCAAAGGGCTGGCACGAAAGGAGCCATCGGGGATCGGAGATTCGCGAGTCTGGAGGACTAGTGAATCGTGGCATCGTGAATGTTGAAACTCCGATGGAGGGTTTAACTATGGTTGCACGGATACAGGTCATATGGATCAGGTTCCAATCAGTAGGGGCTAACTCATTGAGGTGGATCTCATCGCAAATCGGGTATCGGAGTTTCGAGAAGCAAGCGCCCCTTGTTTTTTTTTTTGGCATTTTGAAATCCCGAACCCCGAATTCCCGATAGCACTCAGGATCGGGCCCATGGTTTTGGTGCCTGCTCATAAGAAAGGAGGTCTAAGAGAGGAGTGCTTTCATTTTTATTTGGCCAAAGGTTTTGAATTAGTTCTCAGAAGGGGGGCATTGTACTCTGTCGACTCCAGCCCGATGAGATTTGGATCTTGGTACCTGCTCAAAATGGACAGAGGAGAAAGAGGGTGGGTGAAGTCTCATGTCACCCATTTATTGCAAAGTATGGAGGTCCCGGTGGAAATTTACCCAGGAGGGCCCCTTGTACCAGTTCTCTGCAGGAAAGTCACGCCGAGTCTCCAACTCACCAGGGGAACCTGTACACGCCAGTTCAACATTCAAAGGGCTCAGCTACCCCCTGGCGCGAGCCATGCTGAATTAAAGGCAATGTATGACAGAGCAATGCAGGCCAGATTTGATTGAGGCGATGCCATCCATTGAAAGTTTTGAGACGCCTCTGTTGGGCGGAAGGAAGGGAAGAGTATATGTAGGCATTTTTTCCATTTTTGTAAGGATTGATGGTAGAGAAGAGCTCCCTACTGTAAATTTTAACAGACATTCTAGTTTGTTGGATATGCATATGTATATGAGATATCTTGTTTTATGACAAACAATTTTTCTCACTCCATCTAATTTTCGTCTCATGCTAAGAGAGTTCGTGATAGATTGAGTCATGCGAATTATTGCAGTTCTGTTGTGATAAATGATTTATCATTGCATTATTGTATTCTCTGGTTTTTTGTATTTAAGTGCAAGAAGACCTTGCATTTTGATACCTTCTTCTATAGTCTGTTAGAAACCTGTCGTTTATAACAGACCTTCACACTCCTTCCATATAAGTCCTCCGTCTGTTCACCCTTTGCTACAACTCATTGTCTGAAGTTTATAAAGACCTCACTCACTTATGCATGCCCGACCTAGTTTAGAGTTGGAATAATATCGTTTTGAGTTGGCTTCCATTTGGTCACCCCATCTATAAACAAACCGTGACATAAAACTGATGGGCATCGGGCTCTGCTCCTTCAAGCAATCCAGGAGTGACTTCCGTCGCCAACACATTCATTGTTGTAGTGTTGAACCCTAGGTCTACCCCTCTACCAACAAATGGTTATGTTGTCGAGACCTGAAATTGTGATTGTTGGGAACTGAGGAAGAACAATCTTTGTGCAAAGATCCGACCTGAAACTGTGAAAGATCTGTGCTAAAGAAAGAATCCTAATCTGAAGAAAAATGGTAATATATGCAAGCTCTATGCTCTAATAAAGGTAAGAATAGTGAAAAGTTCTAGATCTGAAAGCTTTGTGCTCTATAGAAGTAAGATAAGTGGAAAAAAAAAATTTAAAAGTATGGATCTAGGTATGTTTGATAGATTCTATCCTAGCTTGAAAACTAGGGCACTAACAGATGAAAGAAGGTTTGATATATGTAGATCTGATAAGAATAGTGAAAGATATGTTATACCTATGCATAGAAAGAATGTTTGGACTAACAAGTGAATGCATGATCCTAGAAAGAAATGGTTGCAAGTTAGATACTATGACCATGGAGCGCAGTATAGAAAGAACTGGGAATCATTTAAAAGAAAGAGTGGATTAACCCTATGTTACAAATGCAGAAAACCAGGACATCTTGCTAAGGAATGCCTTGGAAGAAGACCTAGTTGTCTTTGTTGCAAATCCATGGACCATGAAGTATTGGATTTCCCTAGAATGATTGCTAAGCTTGAAGAAATGAACATGAGACAAGAAAACCCTAAGGCAGATCCAGAAACCATGATTATGGTAGAAACCTAGAAAGAATTAGAGAAAGTATTGCTACAGATGAAGGAAACCCTGAATGATCACTGACGTGTCAGTTTATCAGAGATATTCAAAGAAAAATAATGCCTTGAAGCAAGAATAGGAGACTTCGACATTGACTATGTTCTAGATGAGTAAACACAGGTGAATATCATGACAGAAAGAACTTGGGAACTTTTAGGGAAACTTGTTATGACTCCTTCATTGGGAGGAATAGGTCTATTTAGAGGAAAGTTGATAAACCTATGTGGAAATCTCATTCAGATATCTATGAATGCCAATGGAACTTTGACAGAGGAAGATTTTGAGATTATTAAATTTATTGAGAACAACGCCCCATTTACCATGTTACTAGGAAAACCTTGTATTGAAAGAGATCAAGCCAGAAGAAAGGAAGAAGAAGTTTTAGAGCAGACGAAGCAAGAGTTAAAAGATTTCATGACTAGAAGGATTACGCACTTGATTGAAGAATAGGAGAACAGATAGAAGCTATTTAAAACCAGAGACTTGGATGTCGAAGTAGGAAGAACACTAGAAGACCCATAGAAGATTGAAGTATCTATTCTAGATACAGATGAAGTATTACCCATGAAAGAATCTCAACGACGCGAAGTAACTATGACAAAAGAAGATAAGAATCAGAATGGAAAAAGGCATACCGAGACAAAGCTCACTGGAAAGAAAGCTAGAAAACTAAGTAAGAAGAGAGCTAAGATCGAAAAGTTATAGAAGGTTCCAAAGGGAACTTCGCAGAAGGAAAATTTTCAAAATTGGAGCTTCATCGGGATAACAGAGCAGCGTCACATGGCACTTCTCCATGGCAAAGAAATATAGTCATTGGGATCAATATAACCATTTGGTTGACCCTCCGAAAAGGTAGAAAGGCATATATGGTTTGCCACCAGACCATTGAACCGTGCCATAACAGACAGAACAGAGTTAATGAAGACTTCTCGACCATTGCAAGCAATTCGTTGCCAAGTTATCTATTTATCTTATCGCACCATGCACCGAGAACACTTTTTCTAACCGTGAATTTGAGCCGGCAAACTTGTTGATTTTACACAGTGATCATTGTGCTATTGCCTT
>JASDQU010102648.1:58378-70937 GCA_032191745.1 Picea mariana
CCGTGCCATAACAGACAGAACAGAGTTAATGAAGACTTCTCGACCATTGCAAGCAATTCGTTGCCAAGTTATCTATTTATCTTATCGCACCATGCACCGAGAACACTTTTTCTAACCGTGAATTTGAGCCGGCAAACTTGTTGATTTTACACAGTGATCATTGTGCTATTGCCTTATATCCTATTGCAATGTCTAAGTTACTCCTCGAACCCAAATATTTCCAACCCTGAGTGTGTATGTCGGATGAGTTCAGCACTGCAAAGAGATTTTTCGAAGAAATTCTGATCGACCTCATGACTAAAAGATTCATGTCGATGTCTACAGGTGTACAAGCATCATCGACAAGAGGACTGCAAGCCTCTCCGTCAACTGCTTGTGGATCAGGGCCATGCTGACCAATAGTAGAGAAGAGAACCAAGCATAAAGATGACCTAGCAAACACGAAGTTGATTCCATCCATATTGCCTGATTACATCCCGCCTCTGGCTAGCACAGTGAATCATGATATGTGCCAAKATAATTTGAGTACACCATGGTCACTGCGTACCTCCCGAAGGGGAAATGTGCAGTTCAAGCAGAGCAAGATAAGATCAAAGTGTTAAATTTCAATGACTTCAACCTCGGAGATCGAAAGATCTATCGTATGCTCGCCCCATACAAGTACCTAACTAGAACAAAAGGGAAGAAATCGAAGATCATCCCTCAGTCATGGACGATGAACCTTGCCCAATCCACCCTGTTGAATGTCATGAAGATCCCACACTTCGAAAGACACCAGGAAGTCAACACTTGTGTCAAGATTCTACTATCATGTAACCATGGGGGCTACTTATGGCTAGACCACAGCATTACATTTTAACCAACGTTGATCCATAGGATCACAGGACTAAGTATGCAAGGACCCGACTCACAGGACTTTTATCCAGGAAAAGTCGCAGATCGCGCACTAGCACAGAAAATCAAGGATACATATGGTGACATTGAGAAGGGAACAAGAGGCTACAAGGTAGCTTCCATCCAAAGTGGCGCAGTGTGCCTAGCATGTCAATTGATAGCTGGAAAGCTAGTAAGGAAGAACCAACCTATGCAGGTCACCATCTTTGTCGTTGACCTCACAGGGAAGTGCGCGGAAGGCCTACAGATGAAATGGAGAAGTACCTAGTTAACCAGTTGGAACTAGATTGCCTAGAAGCACAAGATCAGGGTTATGAATTTCATTTCAACTGGCTCCTGGTCCTCATTGCATTTGTTTCCTGGGAGATTCCAGAAGGAGATATATTTCCCGACATAGAGCCATTAGAACTGCTTTCCACGAAGTTTGCTACCCTATGGTATTCAACTGATATGAACAAACAGTGGCAGTCAAATGATGTGTTCCATACATACTACCTCTAGCTAAAGTGAGCCATCGAAGCTGAGCCTCGCATGACTCCGAACACCCTATAGAGGTTCCAACCACTAATGAAGTTCAGCGCAGATCATCACTTTATCTACATTACAGCGTGAGCAGATGAACACCAAGAGAAGCTCTAGTCATATTATAAGCTTACAAAAGAATAACTTTAGGAGATCACCAAGGAATGGTCCATTGACCTCCTTATCCCCACCAACCCCATAGATATATCTGATATTGACATCCCAGAGGACACCCATAAATAACAAAATACACCCGGAACCAATAGACAGAAGAAGACCGAGGAGGTCCAAAACTTAAGCAACACCTCGGGGAAGACTGCTTCCATGTCACCTAACCGAGGGGGTGATGACGGAGTAGAATCTGAACAGAGACCGACCGAAGTAACACCTCCCAAAGATGTGGTTGACCCTTTGAAGAAGAGGATGGTTTCCCCCTCGAAACCTTCTTCCCGGAATAAATCGAAAGCCACCATGACCAAGATGCAGACTGTCCTCACCTTCGATGATTTTGACTTCATCATAGTAGCCCTGAACGATTCTTCACTGGAAATTGCAGAGAAACAAGGAGCGAAGCAGGAGGAAATGTATGATAGGATTGAAGTCAAACTCTGAGGGGTACAACAGGCCCTTTAGTCCAGTCGTGCAATCTCCACTGCACCTCTGCCATCAAGAGAACCAGAGTTGGGAGATGAGCCATCCCAACTCCACCGACTAGCTGAGATAGTCGAAGCTTGCCTTCGATGAGCACAAGAGGAAACAGAACAAGACACCCAGGCTTTGACGCAAGTGCAAGGAGTACTTGTAGAGCAACGTTGAGCTGCAGAATAGGAAAAGATTACTCTCCAAGCAATTTTTGATGAAGAAAAAGCACAAATACAGCAAGGAAAATAACAGTTGCTCACGGAGCAACTCGAAGTAAAATAAGCGGTCAGCAGAGCACTTCATTATGTGGCAGTCGTAGGAATAAAGGTAGAGGATCGAGTCACAAAGCAAGTAGAGAAGCTCGTAGAAGATATCCAGCAGCTATAGCAATGCATAACATACTTAGAGATCTGCACAGTTCCTGAGACCCCACAGGATGTAAGGGATCAAAGAGAAGCAACTGCTCCAAGTGCAGTTGAGAGAATAAAATCCCTTGCTATGGAATGTAAGAAACTTACTGATCACAGTGCCCAGACCTACGAGAAAATCATAGAGAAACTAGAATTGAAGGCACTAGAGTCACAGCTCCAAGAGGCGAAGTATTAAGCTGAAACAATACAAGTGCATCTAAAGCCCCTGTTAGTTGTGGAAAGAATGAAGAGATCCTAGGAGTAGCGCACTGCCCAGTAGCAGATCCACACTATCTAGAGAAGAGATATGGAAGTAACTCAGAGGATCCAACCTGTATAAGATAAGGCTTACCAATTGTTCACAAAGGTCGAAGGCCGAGGAGCATAACTGGAGCAGGTTGTCACTGTAGCTCAACAACGCCTGGAGGGACCTATCAACGACACAGTCATCCAAGAGTTCTCTTAATAGGAGGCCAAGGCACAACAACAATTTGAAGAAACTCAAGCTACGCTTGAGACTTTAAAAGCATAAATACCCAGATCAGAGTGACTCGGGACGAGTCACAGGTGAGTTTTGGGGGCATGTTGGCCCTTGACCAAGTTTTGGGAGACCCTTGGTCAAGTTTGACCTATTTTGGGACTTCGAAAACCTATCGAAGGCGGAGAACAAGACGAAGTAGAGATCACAGGATCTTGGCCCCTTTTTGGACCCTTTTTTGGATTTGGGATTATGTAACAGGTATGGGATGTCGGCCCATGGGTTTACTCATGTTTAGGCCTATTTTGTAAAGCATAAATAGATGTTAGGCGATGTAGTGAGGATATAGAGTTACGAATGGCTAAGTGCTAGATCTATGTGATTGAATGATTGCAAGTGCTATGTGCATACTGTGTGAGACTTGCAAAGCTAAGTGCAAGTCATTGTAAGAGGTCGTGGAAGGTTGTGTGCATAGATCTACTTGGGGAAGGAGGATCTAGCAAGCTACGCAGATCTCCTGTCCTATGCGGAGTAGGGTTTTGAGGCTCTGTGCATGTAACCTATTGAAGAATCTAATAAAGAAGAAGAGTTGGTAGACATAGTCCCAAGGTGGGGGTGAACCATGTATATGTTGTGTTTCTCTGCTTTGTGTGATGTCTTGATGTGTTTATGTCTTTGCTTTCTAAGTGCTTTGATATAGATAGATAGATATGTTTATGCTTTGTGCTAATGATGTATATGGATATAGATCTGACCTATGTGAATGTGTGTAGTGCTTGAATCTTCTATATCTAATCGACCTCTCTATGATAAGTGCTTAGATACATCAAATCTGGATGAATGATGTGATGCTTTGTTTTATTTGCAAAGTATATAGTGGTTGAATATTGATGAACTATCGGTGCTAAGTGTTTTATTAAGTATTACAATCATAGATCTGTGTCCCAGATAAGGTTGCAGACGCCTAAGTCCTGCAACCACCCCTACCTCTACCTCTGGTGAGAATTCATCTTCTTCACAGGTGTTGTCGAAAGGTTCAGTAGTTAGGGTTTTTTTGGTGTGTTGTTGTAGCGTTGAACCCTGGGTATTCCCCTATGCCAACAATATTTAAACCTTGAATGGAATATTGAAAAGGAAGAGTATCCCTATCCTAAGAAATATTTTCATTCCTATCCAACCATATTCCCCAAGTTATAATTAAAGGGAGAGCTCTCTAGTTATCTGTGGCAACATTTCCACACCAATTCTTGAGGCCCTCCTTAATGGAATCCCCTGACCAAAAATTTCCCAAACCCGTGATACCCTCAACTTCTAGCCAAACATATTTAGAAAAGGATAAATACATAATTAAATGGTAATTTGTTTCCTCACTTGCCTTGCATAAGCTACACCATCCAAGACCAAAGGTGTTCCTTTTCTTAAGGATATCCCAAGGGAGTACTTTTTTTTACAGGTGAAATCAACAACTAGTCGGGCACATACTCATGTGACACGTGGTCGTGTTATCCAAATACTAACACTATAACCCCAGACATGCATACTTGGCCCCTCACACGACACATAAGGCTAGTCAAGGGTTTCGAACTAGTGACTTCACATAACAATCTTCCTTAATGATACACTCCATCACCGATTGTTCTACACCTCAGGGGATCCTAGGCAAGTACTCTATTATTTAGTAAATTCCACATAAAAAATTGTGACTTAGATAGTAATTTCAACCACCATATATTTTTACACCACCATTGTGAAGGATATTCATTCCCTCATGCAACTAAGGCCCTATAGCGTTCTCTAGGACCATAATCCCTTATTGGATTCAAAGACCAGACCAATGCATCTTCCTTGTCCTTGATCCTTACAAAACTTGATTTGATACTTCCAACATATCTATCCCAAGTATCAACATCTTCATCTCAGAAACTAGGTCCCTCGGGGTAAGCCAACCTTGGCGACAAATTGTATTTTTATTCAAGTTAGCTCTCCAATAAAAATTATAAAAGCCTCAAGACCCTAAAAACATTATGATATGATGTGGAAGCATTTAATTTTCACCACTACCTATCCATTGGTTCATCCCTACTTGTAGCTTTGTTCTTCTACCAACACACCATACAAGCTAGTTTCTAACCAAGGGGAAGGCTGAAATCATTTCTTTCTAGATGATGGATACATTGATTAAATTATTGATAGAATTCCTTATCCAACCCTCCATTGAGTCTGGAGAAATTTTTTTTTCTCTTACTACCTGTTAGAATTAGGGAAAAATAGAAACAATAATGCCTTTTTAATTTTTTGTTCACTAGATCAGCGTATATGAGAAAAGAAATAGACAAATCTAAAATAAATTATGAGTATAAACAAAATTTTTGAGTGAAAATACAAACCTCAAGCTTACCTCTTGATCTATGAAAGATGTACCTGTCACATGTGTGAATGTAAACCTTTAAAACATGCTCAGAAAAGTTTTAGGTTCATGGCTCAAACCTCTAGGGTTTGATCTCTACCATATGGTCTTAGGGACAATTTTTCCAAGGTATATACCATCACAAGATAACTGCAGTAAGTACCCCACAAGAAGAAACAACAAGGTATTTACCATAGCTGAGAAAACAATACCAGGTACCCCACAAGAAGGGACAACAAAAACACCACAAAAGGGACAGCAAGATCTCCACAAGAAGGGACAACAAGATCTCCACAAAAAGGGACAGCAAGATCTCCATAAGAAGGGACAACAAGATCTCCACAAAAAGGGACATCAAGATATTCAAAAGAAGGGACAGCAAGATCTCCATAAAAGGGACAGCAAGATATTCAAAATAAGGGACAACAAGATCTCCACCAAAAGGGGACAGCAAGATCTCCACAAAAGGGACAACAAGATCTTCAAAAGAAGGGACAACAAGATCTCGACAAAAAGGGATAGCAAGATCTCCACAAAAAGGGACAGAAAGATCTTCAAAAGAAGGGACAACAAGATCTCCACAAAAGGGGACATCAAGATCTCCATAAAAGGGACAACAAGATCTTCACAAAAAGGGATAGCAATATCTCCACAAAAGGGACAACAACATCTTCAAAAGAAGGGACAACACGATCTCCACAAAAAGGGGATATCAAGATCTCCACAAAAGGGACAGCAAGATCTTCAAAAGAAGGGACAACAAGATCTCCACAAAAAGGGATAGAAAGATCTTCAAAAAAAAAGGGACAACAAGATCTCCACAAAAAGGGACACCAAGATCTTCAAAAGAAGGGACACCTAGATCTCCACAAAAGGGGACAACAAGATCTCCACAAAAGGGAAAACAAGATCTTCTCAAAAAGGGACAGTAAGATCTCCACAAAAGGGACAACAAGATCTTCAAAAGAAGGGACAACAAGATCTCCACAAAAAGGGGACATCAAGATCTCCACAAAAGGCACAGCAAGATCTTCAAAAGAAGGTACAACAAGATCTCCACAAAAAGGCACAACAAGATATTCAAAAAAAGGGACAACAATATCTCCACAAAAAGGGATAGCAAGATCTTCAAAAGAATGGACAGCAAGATCTACACAAAATGGGACAGCAAGATCTCCACAAAAGGGACAACGAGATCTTCACAAAAAGGGAAAGCAAGATCTCCACAAAAGGGACAACAATATCTTCAAAAGAAGGGACAGCGAGATATCCACAAAAAGGGGACGGCAAGATCTCCAAAAAAGGGGCAAAAAGATCTTCAAAAGAAGGGACAGCAAGATCTCCACAAAATGGGACAGCAAGATCTTCAAAAAAAAGGGACAACAAGATCTCCACAAAAAGGGACGGCAAGATCTTCAAAAGAATGGACAGCAAGATCTCCACAAAAGGGGACAGCAAGATCTCCACAAAAGGGACAACAAGATCTTCACAAAAAGGGACAACAAGATCTCCACAAAAGGGATAGCAAGATCTTCAAAATAAGGGACAACAAGATCTCCACAGGTTAGGGGGTCCAGCCCTCATCTCCAGCAAACAAGAATTTCCAGAAGTAGCTCCCAACCAAACGGTGTCTAAGAAAAATACTTCAGATCTGAGAAGATAGTCCAAAGAGGAGGTTGCACCATCACCAAGAGAGAATAACTAAGATAGTTGCAGCAAATAGGAGAGAGAGGGGTGAGTGAGTGTAATAGAATGCTAGGGGGTAGGGTCTTATTTATAGTTAGGGAGAGGGGTTAGGGAAATTAAAAATTATAATTAAATATTGACATTTAATTAATATAAATATTAATTAAATATTGACATTTAATTAATATAAATATTAATTAAATTGTCGATTAATATTAATATTAATTATAAAAACCCTAAACACATATAAAACCCTAATCACATAACATAAAACCCTAATCACATGAATTAAAACCCCAATCACATAAAACAAGATGGAAATCAAAACAACAAGGGGTTACCTTTTAAGACAAAGTCAAGGGGGGTCCATAATGGGAAAACATGTCCACATGAGTCTCATAATGACCTATAAACTTTATCATCACTGCATAAGAGGGTACATCAACAATGTGGTCATGTCCATCTTCATAGGCACTCCTAGGTCTCATGGACCATCCCGGGAGAGAGGAAGAGTATTACACATCAACACATCTTGGTATTACACCAAGATCTACCTGGTCAAAGAACAAGTTGCCCCAGAACACATCTAGGGGCCCTAGAACACATCTAGGGTCTTATCCACCAAGGTACAAGACCAAGGATCAACCCATGCATTAAGCAAGGGTTCCCTGGAACACATCCAGGGGCCCTAGACACATCTAGGGACTTATATCAACCACCAAGGAACACATCCAAGGATCGATCCAAGCACTAAGCAAGGATTCCCTAGAACATATCCAGGGTCCCTAGAACACATATAGGGTCTTACTTCTTGGTTCTAGACCAAGAACCCCAGTGATATACTGGGGGCCCTCACAAGGTTCTTTTTCCATGGCTCTCACTRCTTGGTGTCATACCAAGAAACCCCAGGAGTGTGTTGGGGTCCCTAGTCCATAGCTAGGGTCTTTTCCATTCTCTAGAGAATGGCACTTGCAGCTGCATTAATTTCAACACTACCTGAGCCCATAAATCCTAGAGGTACAAATGGATGTCGTAAGAAGAGTGAAGACCCTCAAGTTATGAAGAAGCCAATTTCATAAAAGCTACCTTATTATAACAATCCAATTAGGGAAGTATTGAACAATGTGTCAAGAATTAGGAAAGCCTTTTTGAACTCTTAAAGTTCTTCAAGAGCATGTTTTGACATATTCATTGTCTGAAATAAAATAAGAAGTAAATGAAGGTATAACACAAGTTCTGATAAGGCTAAGTATGGAATTGATTTTGGATTCAATAATGGCCTAGATTGTAATATTTGTCATTCAACCTTTCTTAGAAGAGGAAGTTCAACGATTGGGTGCCTTTGAGGGTCACCAAGAACCTTTTTCATCTTAAATTCTTCCATGGTTTTCACAAATCTTACAATCTAGGCCATTCTATAAAAGAGAAGACTCACACCCTAAAGCATGCCAAGATAACAATAATGGGATGCCAAGTATGATATGAATCAAGTAAACAAGGACCCCAATAAGTTTCTTACATACAATAGAATCACGTATATTCTCTAAGCAAAACATGGGTTCCCTGAATATTTTCTCACTAACTTATCTTCTCATTTTTTCGAGTGTTGGTACCACAAACTTATATTCGCATGATAGTGTAGGTACCACCAAATAGGTATCTATTGGATCTATCTTCCTTGAGTGATGATCAAGATATACTTAGAGAGGTTGAAAGTGAGACGTATTGTACTAGATCTACCGGTTCTAGATCAACTAGATCTGAAAAGGTAAGGAAAAGATTTTGTATACGCATGCAATTTTTTATTGCCAATGGAGGGTCATGTAATTATGATGCTAAGAACATAGGTGACATTGAGTTTCCCTTAAGGTATATACATCTAGTGCAACGATGCGTACCTAAGGAGCTACCTGAAGTGGGCACAAATTTCTTCATCAGTGGGAGGATGTATTGCATTGCTCCTTCGTCCTTACATGGATTGGGATTATTTTCCATGGATGGAATAAAGGTTAGCTATGGAACTATAACTGAATTGATGGATTATGTAGAACCATTATACAAATACAATCACTGGTTGATGTTGGTCCGATATTACGCGAAGTATGCGGAGATACAGAGTTGCCACAAATTATATACAACTAGTAGATAACAATCAAAATAAAGGGGAGATTATGTATATTGATGGAAGGCCAAAAGATTATGGGAACATTGCGGGATTTATAAATAGTACACAACCAGTGGAAACAACTAAGCAACCAAATTGCATATTTGAGGGACGTGGAGGAAATCATATATTTGTATGTGCAATAAAAACAATAGTTCCAGGTGAAGAGTTGTTGATTGATTACAACTTAAATCGAATAGATGGAGGGGGTGCGTCTATGGGGGTAAATATCTTACATACCATTCAACTCAACCTTTGATCAATCATTGTTATAATTTATCGCTGCAATATTTCAATTTTTTACTGCATATCTTTCATTTTTCATTATTTATTTTTTGATATTACTGCAATATTTCATTTTTTTAATGTTACAATTACTTTCATAACTTGTGTTGATTAATTTATTGTGTCAACATCTGTCCAGGGTGACCGTGGAAAATTACTCTCTACATCTGTCTAGGGTGATCATGGAATGGCACTCGTTGTGCCTCCACAGGTAAATGTTAAATATAGTAACAACTTATGACTACAACAACTAAATTTCTGAAATTTCATTATTTATTTTCTGATATTACTGCAATATTTCATTTTTTTAATGTTACATGTGAATTTCATAAATTTTGTTGATTGATTTATTGTGTCAACATTTGTCCAGGGTGACCATGGAAAATCACAGCTACATTTGTCTAGGGTGATCGTGGAAAGGCACCCGTTGTGCCTTAGCAGGTAAATGTTAAATATAGTAACAAATTATGACTACAATAACTAAATTTCTCAAATGTTAAAGTTCATATCATTAATTTCATTCATTAATGTATTGTGGCATGGTCACCGTGGGAAGTCACCCACTCGTAGTAGATCATATCAGGGTGACTGTGGGAAGTCACCGTCCACAAAACAACATCAGGTAACTGTTAGTGCTTAATAATAACTAAATTGATTACAATATCTAAAAAAAAATGATGTTAAAATTATTTTAATTTCATTTATTGTTTGATGTTTTTAGTCCAGTACAGTCGATTTGGACGATGAGGATCTTGAGGACGAAACATTTTATTCCACTGACCCAATAGAAACCGTCATGAAGGCCTTGAAGAAGGAAAACATAGAATATCTAGCTTTGTTTCGCAAAAGACCCCTGACACAGGAGGACAGGGCAAGAATTGCAAAGCTACAAAATCTAATAACCAATTTTGGGGTAAGTGGAATCTTCACATATTTTTATCAACTATGACAATTTCATATCTGTTTTTTTGTTTTATATTTTCTATATGATTTGATAAAGTAAATTTTTTTGTTTGTAGGAGTTTTTAAACCCCATGCCCTGGCAACCTGTTGAGCCTGCAACTGTTATAGGTAGCAGTGATGGTCCAATGCAACAAAAAGGTCGACAAAGAAAAGTACAAATGAGTCTTTTTGACCCTCCTGAGGTTCCCCTCAAATACATTGATGAGCGCACTGATGTTGACTGGCATGACACGCCATAGCATGATGAGACGAATCCCGGGACTCCACATGACTCCATAGATGAATGTATTGTAGATGGTGAGGAAGATATTCATGGAGCAACATGAATTAAAAGTACCGGATCACTAGCTCTCACCTTTCTGGTGGATGACACATGTGTTTTGATCAAGATTCACAAGATTGCAGGTATTTGTTATTTAATTGATTCATTTTTATCATGAAATTGAAATGGACATTTGTTGAGATTATTATAGATTAATGGATAACATGTTTCTACAGGAAACTATGTTTTCTACAGAAACTTGAATGAAAAAGCATTGGAGTTGTTTGGCCCCTATTCACACATGGTGGAATACCCAAGATAGCGAAAAGAAAGATGAATTGATAGGCCACATGGTAAACTTGTTCGGCAATACCTTCAGCAAGAAAGTGGTTACAAAGTTAGCCGGTGTGAATTTAAAATATACCAGGGCCCAATATTTGGAGTAATTACAATTAGACATCAAGCATGAGTGCCCTCCCATGGTTCCAGAGAAAGAGTGGAAGGCCTTGATATAGGATGCAAAGGAGAACTTGTTTAAAAAACAAGGAAGACATCCACGACTTGGTAAAGAAAGGTACAACACATGTCATCTTCTTAGTGAAATATGCTCATTTATGTTTTTCTTTCTTTTTTTAAGTAATAATTCCGATATCTAACTTTTTCAAAAATTCCATATATAGGCTACATGATGCCTCCAAAGAAACCAAGGCTAGAATGGAAAAGCACGGATAGCATAAACTAGTCCAGGATGGCTATGGAAAACTAAAATCTTGAATCGTAAGAATTAAATTATTAACTGTGGTGAATATTTATTTAACATTAGCAAACAAATATATGTTTTTATTATTGGTAATTTTAATGGTGTTATGCATTGCAGTTAAATTTCATTCAAACTTATGCCACGGAGGAGGACCTAATCCATGGTTACAATCACGGTTTTAAAAGTGTGATTGAATATCAGAGAAGCTTGTGGCAGACTCCAATCTCCCCAGCCACGCAAATGCAGGTAAATGAAATGAATAAGGAAACCGCAGTAGCATGCTTGTAAATTCTATTCATATTTTATTATATCACCCTTAACTAAGTATTTATGTTTGTTTTCAAGAAACAGTGCAACCACAACAATGAATCTAGCGGTATTTAGCAGACACCACTTCATACTAGGGAGCACATGTCCAATGATAGTGGGGAGCAGAGTACCCATTCCAGTATGTATGCTTCAGAATTAGAAATATTTACTCTGATTGTAGATATTTATTTCTTGACTTATACTTATATATTATCTTCTTTAAATGGAAGAGCATGTAGCTTAGGAGGGTGAACTGCGAGAGGAACCAAGTGGACAAGAAATTAATGCACCAACTGTCACAGCTACACAGACAGGTAAAGAGCAATATTGTAATGTTAATCAAAATAATGAAATAGTTATTTCAACATATCGATATGATCATTTTCGGTTTTTCAGTTCACGCCCCTGGACAGCTTCCAACATTCCCTTCTCAATGACATACCATAAGTATGGTACATGAGAGCATGGAAACACAAACAATAGAAGGACAGGGCACAGGAAATACAGTGTCAAAGGATGATTATGATACCCCAATCGTCAATTTTATGAATGTAAAAAAACAGAAATCAAATAAAAACTAGATGTATAAATTCATGACTTGTATTTGGATGTTTATCGATGTTTCTAGTATGAAACATTGTTTATATGAATTACTGCATTATGCTTCAATGTTTATATGTTCATATGTTTTGATGGCTAGCCTAGTTATGCATGAATTTCTATATGTTGTCTATATAAACAAAATCATTTGTTGGGTATGGAGAATTGAGAGCAATG
>JASDQU010102648.1:103771-124867 GCA_032191745.1 Picea mariana
CCAAAAGTAATGTAAAGTGTTATGCAAAACAGATTAAGCATATAATAATGAGAAAGGACGTTGTATACCTTGGAATGATCAGGTGAGGTGATAATGTGAGTCTAAATACTAGTGATGAAGGGTAAAATAATGACAAAAGGTACAGGCAAAAAGGTGCATAGCGTGGTCCTAACATTGAGCATGTATTGAAGATCTATTCTATGAGAGAGGAGATCTGGAGGATCTCATGGACACATCAAAGTTTCGGTAAGTCTGAGATCATGATGGAAAAAGTCTCGAAAGTTCAGAAACACTAGTTTCTGAGGTATACGTGGGTTGTAGTGAGCCAGGGTGCGTACATACGCGGGCTGAATGAGGATAGGGCGCATACAATGGATGAAGTCATGAAAACTTGTGGTTGAGCTGATGACAGGCTCTTGGAGACTAAAGAAGGTTCTAGATCTGCATTCTATGGGATCATATCTTTCGTAGAATTTATGGTACGGTTACATTGTTGCCTTGATGGATACTCTTTCTTGTTGTGTAGTGAATGCTTAAGGCATTCTTGGTATGGTTGTTGTGATTTGGTTTATGTTGTTTGATGGAGTGAGCAACACTCTTATGATTCAGTAATGATATGATTACTAGAGTATAATGGTTTCTTATACATGATGAGTAGCATTCATATTGTATGGTTGAGAAGCATGAGTTAGTTGTTGGAGAGCTTGAATGTGTTGTGACTGGTTATGGGTCAGACTGGACAGTGAAAGACAGAAGAGAAAGTGATTGAAGGTTGCAGAGGATCTAAGTTGATCTTGAAAAGAAAACCCTAGTTGCTCATATGTGATACGCAAGTTGTAGTATAGACAGGTCACATACATACGTGAGATGTACTACGGGTAGGGTGCATACATACATGTGTTGCACTACCGACAGGTCACGTACATGTTGACATATTGATATATGTTGAGGATTGTTGCCTCATTTTAGTTGGTGTTGAGGGTGTAATTTGAGTCTTTCATTATAGAGTTGGTGCTCTTGTAGAGTTGTACTATATTCATTTGTTGTTGATAACCCAAGGATTGTAGTTTGTAATAAAAAGAAAATTATGCATACATCTTGTGTTCCTTGTGTTCCTTGTGGTGATGACTTGTTGATGATATATTGTTGATATATGTTGTTGATTTATGTTCAGATTTAACTGGTTATAAATGACAGCAATAAGTAATGAGTAAATGGTGATTTCTAACTAATGAGTTTTGTGAAAGGGAAGTTTTGGGAAAAATATCCCTACACTGTTCACCCCTCCCTCCCCCCTCTCAATGTAGTCAGTGTGTCCAACAATATCTTTGTTTTTTACTTTATTTTTCTATAGGCTACTATGTCCACTATGCAGATTCCAAATATATAGTTTTTTTTTTTAATCTGTTTTTTTCTTCACATGTATCAAAAATCCTAGAATACATACCTCTTTTATTTATGCTATAATGTTTTGTCATCTTAACCATTTCTAAAATGAGTTATAGGCAGCACTAAAGAGACTAATATCTATGATATAAAAATAAATAAATAATGATAATGTTAAGACCCTTGTAGCCCACTAACCGAAGACAACATTGTAATTTAATGATATATTGACTTTCATAATTTAAAAAATATATAAAATTAATATTATAATTTTTTACAATTTCTATGAATAAAATTTCTATATTCGAAAAGTTAATTCAATTCCTAAATTTCATTTGTTTACATTGTATTCAAATTCATTGTAAAAATACCTTGAATAATCCCTCAAAGTTAACAGATTGTTGTTTTTCCATGTTTGCATTGCCACTAACATGTCATGAGAGAGCATCATAGCTTGCACATGCCCAAAATTTATAATTTCTCTTCTACTTTACAAATGTAAAGTATACAAAATATATAATTTATCAATCTATATCGTATGCTCATATCACAGAGGTTGTTTAAGAAATTATGTATCATATTGTGTGTTCATATTACAAAGTTTGGTTAAGAAATTATATGCAATATAATAATAGTTAGTCATAAATGAATGTAATGATACTCATAAAAATAAAAAATAAAAAATAAATGGAGGCTTATGGCTAGTTGCAAAGGGTTTCAAAGAAAAAGGTATAAAGTGAAGTTGCAAAGTATTTCATTGAAAAAGGAATAAAGTGAAGGACCAAATCATGCCCAAAAACAAATACATCTTGTCTATAATTTTTTATTTAACGAGTGGGGCTCTCATATGTGTGTTGAAACAAAGTTCTTTATACTCCATAGTATTTAGGACACGGTTTTTAAAATCCATGCCATTTATGGTTTAGCCATTGGTTGTCTTAACTATGTGCACGCGACATTATCTAAAGGTCCTTGTGACAGTGTTTGTTTGCACGAGGGAAGACCCAGGGTTCAACGCTTCAACAGTGCACCAACAAAACCCTAACTACAGGCCCTTTCGGAAACACCTGCGAAGCAGGCAAAGTCTCACTCGATGTAGAGGCAGGGGGTTTACAGGAATCAGGTGTCTATAACCAAGTTGGGACACAGATCTGTGATTACAACACTTCGCAGGGTACTTAGGAACAACATATATTAATTCATTAGCTTTATTCACATCGCAAATAAAACCCTAAGTATAGATCAGCGTAGTAATAATGACAAAATACACATCGCACTTAGCATCATAAGTCAGATATAACGCATTCAACATATAAAAAGAATTAAACATTCATGGATCTATCTATCATTCATAGCATTCAATGCACTAAGAAAATTCATAGCATAAACATTACAGCACAAAGAAAACCATCAACACAATATTTACATGGTTCACCCCAGTGTGGGGCTATGTCCACCAACGACTTCTTCTTCTTTATTAGTCTTCAATCTCTTACATCCATCCACTCATGTGCACTAAGCCATAGAGCCAAACTTTGCATTGGACATGTGATCTATGCACTAAGCGCCAGATCCACCTTTCCAAAATAAAGTCAAGGCACAGAGCCAACTTCTCTCTCAAGCACAGAGTCTTACATACATGTTTTGTTGCATAAAGAAACTCATAACTACTTGCCTCTTGCACTTAGCCACTTATGCACTTAGCTACATACTACATTGCTTGCACTAAGCACACTTCGTTGCTTCTACATTACATTCATTTCTATATATACTCTTACATCCCTTACAAAAAGGCCTAATCATGGGTTAACCCATGGGCCGACATCCCAAAACCCTAATGAACCCCTTGTTGGGTCCATAGAATAAGTGAGATCCTGCGATCTCAGCTCCACCCGGGTGCTCCATCTTCGACCAGCCTGTCGAAGTACAAAAGTGGTCAAACTTGACCAATGTTCCCTCAAAACTTGGTCGAGGGCCAACAGTGTTCGATGACGCTACTTATGGCATCCATTCACTACATAATACCATGTCTATTAATGTGTCTATTGAGGGAGTAAAGTGTATATGTTAACATGTCTATTGAGGTATTAGCATGCCATGCATGGAAGGCATGCAATGATTCTTCATTATGGGATGTATCTTTCCAAAATGTTGTTCATGAATTTGAAACACAACTTCTTGGATACAAGTTGTATGACTGAACATTAATGAGCTTTCCCCTAAAGGAAGAAAATCTCTTCCTATTTTCACCCTCCAGTCATTACAATATGTCCTACAAATAACTAAATACATTGAATTAATTGAAGATCATAGACCACCAAATAAACCAGTGGATGATTCCAGAAAGTAGCTAACTATGTATGCATAATGATAAGTGTCTATATAATTAAATGTTATGGAAAAAATTGTCATTATAGTTTACATCCCATATTTGGGATACCACCACATGGAACTCAACATGGACCACTAGATATGTGTGACTTGTCATATAGCTCTCATGACAACTATCAGTACTCAGGTCTACTCCAAAGAGCTACAATCGTATCAACAAAATCACCAGATTCAAGTATGCCATCTCAGCAAATAATTTTCCATTCAGTAATGGACAAGTTCAAAATTCCATATGCAACATGTTTGCTAATAATTCACCAATCACATGTGTGATTTTATTTTCTTTTTCCTCTTCAGCTTTGGAGGTTGAAGCACCACCCTAATGGTTGAATCAAAGACGGATTTCATATTCTGTCAAATAAAACAACACAAATCCATCAGCAAGGATGATTGATATTCATTTGGATTCACTTAGACATACTGCACTTTCACAATCTTACAGCTGAAAACTAAAAGATGAGACAATCCGGAAAGAACAACAGGAATAAGCACAACGGCATGAAGAAAATCCCTATAAAAACTTGTCTTAGGACGGTATTTGATGATTCAGTATCAATGATTCTCAGCCACTACTCAAGTGAAGGACATTCGATCATGGGGCCTCCAAGATATAGGTTGTTAATTACTATGTTGCTTGTGAGCCTTGTGGTCTAAAGGGTCAGCTCTATACATGTCTTTTGGAGAGAGGATGACCCTCCCTCCCACAGGTGGGGGACAGGAAGATATTGGAGGTATCACTGAATTTGAAGTAGTGTTGACCTTCTTCTAGTGCTTGTGACATGTTATTGTAGTATTTGTACTTGTGAAAAGTTCACCACAAGATCCCAAAATCTTGTGTAACTATGGAAGAATCTACCATTTTCACCTAAGTAGAGACTTCCCTTGTTTTAGTGATGGAAGAGGTCCACCACAAGGGAAGTTTCCCTAGTGACCTCAAGGGATAAAATAGCAAGTTTAGTAGACATGACTATCTCCCCCTATCTTGTTCACAGAATGGTTGGTCTAGGTCAGGGAAATAAAATACATTTGAAGATTATTTGGTACCTGCCCGGAACAAGAACACTTTGTAGCATATATATAACAAATTCCAAGCTAAAGTATGCAATAAATACCTCTTTTAGACACTAGACAATTTAGATTGCTATGGTTGTTGCAAATTGCAGTTGTAAACCAGTCTTATAACAACAATAAATAATTTGTAACAACAACAAAAATAAGTTCTCATAAATACCACAATTGACCATGAAAAATAAGCATACAACCAATAGAACATTATCCAATTGTTAAAGGTAATTTTTGAGTGAGTTAAGCTAGATTTTAATGAGTGTATGCAGCAAACTAATGTTGTTTTAGATGGTTGTAACGAAATTTTATAACAACAACAATAAATATAGTGAGTTTGTTAGGGTTAGAGTTGATCTAGTAAGTAAAATGTTTGAGATTTTTTAGAGAGAGGTTCATCAATCAGTGCACCATAATAGTGTTTTAAGATTAGTGTCTTTCTAGGGTTATGGAGTCTTCCAATGCAACCAAGATTGAAGGTTGTTCTAATTGACACCAATAGGTAGGATCTAAACCCTAAGGTGCAAGCACATTTGGGCCTTAGGGTTTATATCTTGAGGAGAAGGACATCTAAGGTGCAAGCACATTTGGGCCCTAGAAATCGTTCCTCCCTTATTGTAGTTTCAACTAGGTCAAAGATCAATTATCTAGGGCTAAAATCCTAAAATGATAGCACTTTAGGGATTTAGGGTTATAACCCTAGCAAGTAAAATTAACCAATTCTAGAAAAATATAAACTTGTGAGAGGAAGAGGCACTTATGTTCCTCTCTTAGGGTTTCAATAAACAAGACTTCTTACAAAAAAATATCAATTTCACCATAAACGTTAATAGCATGAACAAGAATTGCATAAATTTACTTACTTCATCCAAGAAACCAAGAGAATGTAACCCCAATTGAATAAATATCCATCCAAAATCAGCAAACCATCCATAAAATATCCTTTCCAAGCATAGTGCATGAGAGATAAGAGCTAGTAACCCAAAAGGGCTGAAAATTTCATAAGTTGTCACCCACAATGGTGAGTGAAAGATGATGAAATGAAATAAAGTAGTACTATCATTTTTATATGAGGCTAGCACTATGACTTTGTCCACATAACATAAGAAATTTTCAATTCAAGTGGGACTGACCCCTCATTTAACCTTTACGCCATGTACTAAATGAAAAAAACATCAAAATATCCCACACATGTGAGACGTCAATGCCTCTTGGGAAAGAAGGAGGCCTCCAAAGTCCATGTGGCACCAATCCAGAGCTATGTGGGAGAAAGTGATGTCTCTCCTCACCAAAAATCATTCCATACATCATTAGTACCCCATGTGTGAATCAAACCCTAGTTGTGTCATACCCTAGAAGGTGATCTCATCGCCATAATAGGGCCAACATCCAGAATCTAGGTGTTGTGTCCAGGCCTTGGGGAGTTGCATATAATATTTGCACTATATATGACTATATGTTGTTACAATGTCTTTGATCCTGGTGAAAAATAATCCCTGGGGTACTTTTCCCAACTTGTGGGGATTTTATCCCATCTTTGTGCCATCATGATTGAATCTGATCCTACCAATCCCATGCGTCCATCATTTAGGGTTCCAAGGGTGTGAGAGATGATGTTTGAGGGTGGTGAGTCAGTGGATGACCCATTTCTCTCCATCATAAGTGACAAGGTCCTGCAATAAAGGCACATCCTAGTTACAAGCCTAGGACGTCCCTCAAAGAACCATGGCAGGGCCTTCCAAAACAAATCAAAGTATAAAACATGGTTATCCAAAGTTCATAAGAAACATTAGACCTTGAAGTATGCAAAGTAAGTTGTAAATTAAGGCATAATCCATATAAGACAATTCACCTCAATATCCCATTCAAACATCACACTAGCCCAAGACCCCATGTGAGTTGACAAGTTTAAGCATGGGAGGGCCTTATTCTAACCCTATTAGGTGTGCCACCCAAGTAGAGGGATAGGTCCTGAGAGTGACAGGGAAAGTAAAAACCCTTCAAAAGTAAGCATGATAGTGATGTGGTTTTAGGGCTTACTTCATGGCTCCTAGTTCCATTAAATCCATTTCTATGAGCACCTTTGTGGAGGGTGCACTTTCTCTTGAGTTATCCCATATTTACGCGTTATTTTTTCCAAACCCCTTTATCAACCATCTTTCTAGTCTTCTTTATCATATTTGCAAGTCCTCTTTTATAAGGTTTCAAACTTTAGCATTGATTTTTGGGACTGGGGTGAGCACTGAATGAGTAGAGCTCAAGTTTGGATTGGATTTTGTTAGTCCTTTTTTTCTATCATTCCTTTCTTTCTTTAGCATCATTTTCTTATTCTTTTGTTAGTAGCTACAATCAACCTATGGGCCTTAAACCCCTCTTCTCATGAGAGAATGGACCATGACCCATTGTCGAATTTTAGTACACTATGACATGCTCCAGTATGGAAAGTGTTAAGTATGGTGGGGAATGGAATGTTACCATTGTGAGGGCCCCCCAATATTACCTCTTTTCCCTGGGTAGTGACAACACAGGACTAGGGCATAGAAGTTGACTACCAAGGTGAAACAAGGAAACTGACACAATTTCCCAAACCAGTGATCCATTATCCAACTTCAACCAAATATCCTCATCCACGTGCCCAACACATTAAACACAACACTTTGCATGAAAGAAGGAATAAAATACATCAAGGTGACAATGGCTTACCATCTCCCATACTCTGGGTTGATTGGATGTGATGAGCCTTGGTTGACCTGTAGTTGTAAAGGTGAATGAGGGGGGCTATCAGGCTACCATCTATGGAAATTCTAATCATCAACATGGTTAGGATCATGCGCTCCATTGTAGGCCATGATACATGATCTCTTCTAGTTACCCCTAGGAATGGGGGGTAACATAACCCCAATTCAATAGGGCAATGAAAAAGTATGTGGTGATCCTCCTCAGAGTCTCTTTCCCTTGTATAGATCCATTTTAACTTGGAAAATACTAAATAGAAAATGTTGTTATTATTGTTATCGCGCAATTTGTACTTGTCAAAAGGGAAAGGCTAAAGGAGGTAAAATTGGTGTAATGGGAGGTTGTCCTATCATTGTCACCTTAATAAGACATCACTTTCTATTTAGGGGTGAAAACCCAGAGGAGACGTCCCCGATGACCTGGGGATTTGAGAAGGAAAACGTTGAAGTATCAAGGAAAGTTATCCCATCTCACAAGTCACACCGATCAGAAAGTCCCAAAGTTTTAACAAATGAAGCAATGATATGCTTAAGTGTGCCTACCCAAAGCAAAGCAACAAGAAAACACTATTTTTTTCAAGTACATTTGATGTTAGTGCTTCATAAAACCTTGGACTTATCAATGAAATCAATAAGTTGATAAAAGATAAAGCAAACAGAAATATATAACAGCAATGTATATATGATAATGGCTTCACAATCAATGCCTTAAATTAGCTTCAAAATGACCAAAAATGATAATCTAACAATAGCACTATGCTAGCATTTGTCAGAAGCTAATGAGGCAATGTAAAAATTAACTTTATCAATTTCTTTTAGGAGCTTTTACTATTGTAATATATGGTTGTAGCTTACTTTTGTAACAGCAGCAAGAAGGTTAGTATATTAGTCTAATCTAGGGTTAGGAAATGTTAGCAAATAGCTTGGTGTATAAGATTTAAGGGTTGTTTTCATCAATCAATCAAGTATGAGGTCTAGATCAGTGTCTTTAGGGATAATGGAGTCACTTTTTGCAGAAACAATCTTGAAGGAATCAAATGATAATGTGTGGGATAAGGACAAGAGGGATGATTGTTGAGGTGTTGGCAACCCAAGGCCTCAATCAACAAGCCCTAGAAGGAAAACAACTACTAGGAAGTAGGTAACCGTAGGCCCTAGCAGTTTTCCTTCTTCTTTATCTCAAGCTTGAAGTAAGTAAAGGCTTGATGAAGCAAGTGATGCAAGAGTGCTACAATGGTAGGGCTCTAGCATATGCTTCAAAGGATAGTTTTTTCTAGCAAAATCTAGTAGGTGAAGAGTTATTAAGACAAGGACAATAACATGTTCTTGATCTCCTAGGGTTTTAAGCTAGAAATTTCATAATCTTAGTAAAATGCAAAGTAAAATACCATAACCATTCAAAGGAAAGAAGAGTTGCAGAAATTCACTTACATTCACCAAAAATAATCTAGCCAATAGCCTAGTTGAAGACTTTCCACCAAGAAAATGCCAAAAAATACCAAAACAAGCCTCCTCCAAGAGTTGTGCACCACTTAATTTCAACCAATAAACCCTAAGGGAGACGAATTTCAGACCTCACAAGTGTGAGTGAAAGAATGATGAAAAAATACAAGGGAATAATCCCTTATTTATACAATCCAAATGACCTTTAATTACAAAATTAGGTCAAAAGGGCCGACATGGCCAGTTTACATGAAAAATCCAATTTTACACAAAATTATCCAATAAAACCCTAATTTATCTTCTTTTATGGTGACACCATGCTCCTCCTAGGGTGGTGTTAGCCTCTCTGCTGGAACACTATCCCTCCAAGTGAAATGTTGGGGATCAAAACCCCTTAGGAACTGCCACAAGTGCCAACCCAAACTGTCCTCAAGCTGGACACCTCAACTAGGTGATGTCAAGGCTTTGAATGATGATTTCAAGGGCCTTCAAGGGCCAACATCATGGTGGGATGGAACCACCCCCTGGGTCCAAGCCTGTAAGGTTTTATCTGGTAGAATGTCCTCCTCTCTCTATGGTACAAGCCTCTGGTATATGCCTGCCCCTGGCTGGGGTCTCAGCATCCATCTGGTGGGATTTTAACCCTATGGATGTCTAAGCTAATCATCTCCCCATATGTACCTATCTGTCAGGTGTGGCCCTGCAACAAAAACAATTACACCCTCCATGGGGTCATAATTCATTGGGATCATAGCAATGTCAATCACATCTAATATTCAAGTTACCCAAACACGTATATAAAACCCCCCTTTTCCCAGACAAGTGCTCAAAGACATTATGCTATTCTACAAGCCAGGTTTGGAGAGGGTCTCAGGACATCCTATTGGGATAATTCTCCATAAGTGTGGGGTGTCCCTAGGTGAATACCAATCTAGGTCATGTAAGTGCATGAGATGGCATGGGGGTGTTGGGAAAGGGGTGCAGTGATGACAGGGAAATGTAGGGATTGCCTATGGGTTCCTATGAAGAGGGTGAGTTGCAACTTGTTCTGGATGCAAATGTTTCCTATCCCATTCAATGCTTTGTTTTCTCTTTGTATTATTGTTTTTTATTTCAATAGAATAGCTGGGGGACACTGCCCTGGCGTGGTGACCAGTGGTGATAGTGTTACCCACAAGCATTTCATAGAGATGAGAAGTTTGGATCGTGATGAGACCCCCTTTTTCTTGGCTATGCTACCAAGAGCCACTACCCTAGCATGGTGACCAACTAAATTGTAGTGGCATACCACTACATGACCCTGGACCTAATAGTTTGGCTCGTGATGAGACCCCCTATCCTCCAACTAGGTCTTGACTTTATTTATTTTATGGGTCCCTCCTTTTTCTTATTGAGAAGCATTTTATTGCTTTCTCGGGGATCCTTGGGCAAAGCATCTTAAGGTTTTCTTATTTTTGATTTTATCTTTTTCCAGCTACTTTTACCCTCTAGGCCTTTATCCCCTTCTTCCCGCAAATCAAGGTACAACCCTTAACTAGCTTAGCAAACCCAATGCCTGAACCAATGCAGGGGATAGATGATCTGGAAGATGATGAAAAGTGATAAGTATGTTGGGAATGGACGATGGCCTTTCATGGACCCACTTAGTGGAAACTCACTCCTAAGGGAACCAACTTGCTAGTTCATTATGTGATTCCCCCTAGGTATGGACAAGTCAAAAGGCATAAATTCCAAGCACACGTCATAAAGAAAAGGAGAATTAAATGCACATATTCAAATGTTTTGAGAATCAAAGTGACACATACCATGATACCCGGACTCATTACCTCATGGAACAAGACCCATTGTTTCTTCAAGACCAAGCCGATGGGATGGATGTTGCTACTACTGACAGGATGGAAGCGTTGAAGAAGAAATATGGGCCCTCCAGGGCCAGGCTCAAGTCAATATGGCTCTTGGTACTTCATGTCTAGGACATGTGGGACTTGAGACATAATCTCCTTAGTTATCCCTAGGCGAGGGGATAACAATTAACTTCAATGTGTGGACAAAGAAGTACTCCACACTAGCAAACTACAAAAATATTATAGGAGTATGCATCCCATTATAAACTTGGGATTTATTAAGAATGAAGAGGAATAACAAAAAAATGTGTAGGGGAAAATCTTTGATCATGATTAAGATAGATCTATGCACACTATTTTTTTAATCCTTCTATAATTTTATTTGATGTTAATATATTATGCAGTCAAATATCTTGAACAATGGCTTGAATAAATCAATTTTGTGGGATGGTTGTGAAATATAAATATGGATCTTAGTTTGGAAATATCTATGAGGCAAGCTTTATTTGGGTTAACCAGAGGAGAGCCTATATGTGAAATTACTGTAAATGTGAGGGGTAAAAAAGATCAAGTTATGGAAAATGTATGCAGAACAAGTCCTTCAGCATGCTATGGATACCTATAGGTATGCACAACAGGCCCAGGGACATGTTTTTCATGCCAACATGCATCCACAACATGCCTAGAGACCCGATGTGCATGTCAACAGGCATGGACCTACTGTAGATACATGTTGGCGTGCACAACAGGTCCCTGGGAATGTTGTGGATGCTTATTGTCATCCAGAGTGGGCCCAGGGACCTATTGTGTATGCCAATTGTAATAACCCCCATACATATAAAATACATCTTAAGTACATTAAGAGAATCAATATTACGAAAATAAGAACTAATTATCATGAGTTGTATAGTGAAACTAGGTGTTGGGAAATCCCCAAAACACCATGGAAAGAAAGAATTTGTCACCTTTGTGACACCAAGAGGATTGAACATGAAAAGCACTTTCAACTAGAATTCTCTACGTATACCCAAATTAGATCCCAATTTCAAGATATTTGTCACAATATTGACCTTCCTAACCTTCTAAGTCATCAAAACTTTAATGGTCTTAGAATGCTTCTCTTAATGTTTTTCAAGCATTGAAATAACATTTTAAAGAAATCCAAGTAATCTCTTGCTTTTCTTAAGGTTCGATAGACCAATTTTGGTCTCAGAGGATGTTAGCCACCACCACCACCACTTTCATAATTCTATTAGGAAGCCATTACAAAGAAACATTAACTTGTGAAAATGAATTCTAATCTAGATTCATTCCAAATGTTATCGAATGTCTCTGAAGAGTATGTGTCAATGTAATATCAAATTATCACATAAAAATAAATTGGTTCAGACATAGGATATATATCTTCCCACAAAGGTACTAAAATGTTCTAAATTATCTTTAACATTCTAATGGTGTTTAAAAAGAATTCAATAAAACTTAATAACAAGACAAGGAATCAAAATCTCAAAGGCACCCTTCTTCAACTTTCGTTTGTAAGAACCACCTATTCCTATTCTTTTAATTCTTGATACCATCTTAATCAAAATCTCAAAGGCTCCCTTCTTCAACTTCCATTTGTAAGAACCACCTATTCCTATTCTTTGAATCCTTGATACCATGTTAATTACTGTATGACAACATACAACATAGCATCATAACTTAAGCACAAGATTGTGACATAGAGATGTGAGAGAATTATTATGAAAAAGAATCATAGAGTTACATTGTTGATTTTTCTATATGAGATGATATTGTATATGAATAATATATTTGATCTATCTATTATAATTTAGGGCCTCCATACATATACTTGGGCATAGTGCCCTTTCGTTAATGGATGTGTCTTTTCCATTCTGTCTTTTCATTAATTATTAATTATTTATATTAATAATATTATTCAATAATTAATAATTATATTATGAATTATTAATATGGGAGAATGTCTTCCCGATGTTGTCCAAACATCAACACTCCCTCTCAATGAGGGAGACATTCTACATATTCTAATCTTGTCTCTGAAGTATACAAACTTTTTTTTCCCTAAACTCGTGACATGTCTCTCTCCCACCTAAATCGAGGAGAAAATTCCCTTTGTAGCTCTCCCTATGAGCCAACTAACTCATGAGATGTCTCTCTCCCACTTGAACCAAGGGAAAAATCCATCTTAGCCAACTAACTCTCTTTGAGATCAAGCTCACTCTCGATCTGCATGTGATATCATCTAAAATATTGAATCTTTATCATTCCTAGTTAAATCAGCATGACTAAGGACAAAGACCACACCGGGTCCATTCACCACAGGTACACCCCTCTAAGTGAATGTGATTCAGATGTTATCTGACACATGGAAAGCACCTTGAGTCCATATCACTCCTTGTCATGATCAAGGAAGGACTATGCCTAAGCCCATTTACCACAAGTATACCCTTGTGATAAATGTATCTTATCTCCCTTGGTCTGTAGCCCAATTTAGGAGAAGATATGTTTGATGCTTACTAGGGCCATTCTCTTATGTTCATACATGGCATGTAGTTGGTATCTACAAGACTTGATCTAGCTCATCCTACAATGGGTGGCCAGTCCCTTGGGGCTCATCAAGCTAATTCATCTTGTACTATACTTGACATATCGAATTTCCCTCATGAAACCAATGTCTCAGCTCACTCATGAATTGTTTCCATACTAGACATCTCATGGTTCCCTCGTGGAACAAATGTCTAAGACATATCAAGGTTCCCTTATGGAACCAATTTCCCCCAAGAAATATTGAGGTTTCCTCGTGAAACCAATGCCTTGGTTCCTTCATCTAACCATCTAAGGCACATCAAGATGAAGTCCACATTCTCTCCTACTAGTCCTTATAGGACCCTTCGGGGAGAATGTCTCATGATGATGCCTCAAACATCTCTAGGAAACATCGAGGTTCCCTCATGGAACCAATGTCCCCCAAGAAATATCGAGGTTTCCTTGTGAAACCAATGTCTTGGTTCCTTCATCTGACCATATAAGGCACGTCAAGATGAATTCCACATTCTCTCATACTAGTCCATACAAGACCCTCTGGGGAGAATGTCTCATGATGTTGCCTCAAACATATCTAGTACACATCTAGGTTCCCTCATGGAACCAATGTCCCCC
Source organism: Picea mariana (assembly GCA_032191745.1). Taxonomy (NCBI): domain Eukaryota; kingdom Viridiplantae; phylum Streptophyta; class Pinopsida; order Pinales; family Pinaceae; genus Picea; species Picea mariana. The sequence goes on from JASDQU010102648.1 coordinate 117,813, forward strand.
AAGACATATTAAGGTTTCCGTATGAAACCAATGTCTTGGTTCCTTCATCTGACCATCTGAGGCACATCAATATGAATTCCACATTCTCCCCTATTATTCCACACAGGACCCTTCAGGGAGAATGTCTCACGATGTTGCCTCAAACATCAACACTCCCTCTCAATGAGGGATAAAGTCACACCATGGGATAAAGGGACCATTCTTCTAATCAGGTCACTAAATGTTCCATAGAATAATGTCAGCCTCAGATCTCGTTCTCTAATCAGGTCACCATGTGTGTCATAGGGGGTGGACCATTCATCTTGATCAGGTCACCATCTATGCCACAGGAGAATGTCAGTCCTGGGTTTAAGAGTGGATCAACAACTACTCCCTCTGGAGTTGGAGGTGACTCCTCCTCTGTCTATTCTCCCTCCGACACTGAAAGTATCTCTTCTTCCTTCTCTGGAGGTAACTCAATATCTTCTCCCTCTAGATGTAGTACCTCCTCCCTCATATATTATATCCATTTACATATGATTTTTCATGTCGTATGTTTATTGGCTTGTATGTTTTATCCAATATTCCACTTACAATCATCACAATGCATTTCAACATTACTCATTGTCTAGATTTGTGCATTAATCACATGTGAATCAACCTCACTCATCATCACACCGTTTAGAAATGATTTTCTAAACATTTATGAGCATAATGGTAAAAGAATAGATCCAACTCAAAGTTATATCTTGGTTTGTATTTATTAGAGTGCAATTATCACTTTACACCATACAATAGCCCAAAAAGAAAAAACAAATTGTGACCATTAGTGCATTTTTTGGACATGCAGCACTTCTCACTGTAGGAAGCAGTTCGCTCATGGACAATATTAGGTGTGTTCCACTACACGCACTTCATCGACCAATCTTGTTCACTAGTTGTTTATCACCACGCACCGCTCGCGCTTCAATAGCACAACATTGGTATTCATATTGTATTTCTTCAAATGGTTCTTATGTATTAAAATAACCAACACAAAGAGGCTTCCTACCATTACCACTTATGGTGTGCACAAGCAACATTAGATCCCAACATTATAAATTTTCTTTCAATAAGTACACGTAAGAATAATGTCCATCAAAATCATGGATAAAATGGTAGCAATTTCCTTTGAAAAATGAAAATGCCCAATATGCAAGATCAGATATTCAAAGACCAAAAACCAAATACTCATAACTCCAATAGTTGCGCCTCTTTCTGGTTGTAGATTCCTTTCTCTTCTTGGAATCTATCAATCGTGTTGCAATCTTATAGTCTTGAACTCTGCACTTCATCTCTCTTCCACACATTTATACTAAATGACTTCGAGCAGAGAAGCGTTTGATTCATGGACAGACACCATATTGGAAGCCACTGGACAACCACATGCCTATTTTGAATATGATATCCTAGCATTGCTGGGATTTCTTCACAACAACCCATCAACTTCTAACATGCAACAATTATCTTCACATGTTATGGGATTTCCCCTCTGGGTAGTTGCGACTTCAATACCACATGAATGGTTTTCTCTAATTTGACCACACAAGAATCTACTTTCTTACATGGGATCTTCTCTTTTCCACACCAAAGTAACACGAAGAGACTTTTTGTTCATCCTTCCACGTAGAAATTGCTATGTTGGCCTCTTTTATGCACCAGCTTCTTCTGACAAAATTGTTGCAAAAAAAATAGAATTTTATCACAGCGTCTTACTCGACCTCCATTTAAGTGTTTGTTAAGCATTACAAGCATGCCATTGCAAATTTTCAATTGAATTGACACAACAAATCCTGATCTACAACAGTTTGAGCCCCAAATCGCTCACAACATACAACCATCCAGATAAAAAATTACGTGCAACTCGATCTTGACTTGATCGAATGACTGAAGACTAACAAAACAAATAAGTAAATAATATTGCATTGCAACAACAAAAAACAAAACTTGGTTGAAATAATCTCCCATGAAATGCAAGATATCTCTCTCATTTTCATGGGCTCTCCTGTGAGGGAGTCAAGTCCAATCATGCTCTGATACCATGTTGATTTTTCTATATGAAATGATATTGTATATCAATAATATATATGATCTATCTATTACAATTTAGGGCCTCTAGGGGCTCTGTTGGGTTTTGAACCCAAGGTCGGAAGTACATTAGTGAAGGTGGGAATGCATGATCCATATGTCCTCCTACATGAAGTAGTTGGTAGAAAGCCTACACACTACATCAATGTAGTTAATGCCATTAATTCAAGGTACTCCAGCCTCGATCCACAATTCCTATAACACGCATAAACAAGGTTTAATGGGAAATCCCAAATGAAAATTTGATATAATGTTGATTCAATAACTTAGAGAGAGTTAATGAAGTACTCTTTTTTCTGGGGTCTATTTTTCCTAGTTTGATCAATAACATAGGATTTCTAATATCATATTGTATTCAATAGCGGAAGGATTTCTTATTATTATTATATTGTCTTCACGAGCCTTTTTTTTGTGCAATGATATGATACTTTGTTTATCTATATACTGTCAAGTATACCAAGTATGAGTATGACTGGTATGACAAGTCACCTTCCCCCACACATACTAGTCAAGCACAAGTATATAACTATGTTACTTGTGAGACACGTAATCTATCATTACGACAATATTTCCCACACAATTTAAAAAAGAAACACCTTATCAACATTGTCAATGTCGTTGGCAACTTCTGTTGCATATTCTTCTATCTATTTGTCAAAGCATAATAGCAATATTGAACCAACAATTAAAGAGTGTATCTCAGAAAACTGGACAACAAGTCTTACCTTACCCATCTTCAAAGAAGGAGAAAATAATAACTAGGAAAACAAAACCATAATTAATCAGCTTGATATTTGCCCAATTAATTAATCAATTTGATATTTGGAAACTCTTAGCCCTTCTTCTTTTTAAATATTTTATTTTATCTTATTTTATTTATGTTTCATTATTATTAACTAATTTCCACTTTATTTTTATTTCTTGGTTTAATTTTACCTTTTATCCCCTCTCTAGTTATATTCATCCATTTTTTCCCTTTTTACCCCTTTCCTCATTTTTAGTCATCTTTTTAGTTTAGTGGATATACAAACTTAACAAATTATATTTCTTTTTTTTTCCACGGTAGAAAAAAAAAGCGTAATTATATTCATTCGAAGAGAACCAGATTACATTTTGTAGGCGCCTTAGGTACAACCCAATCAAGGGTAAATAATTCATAAAAGTGGAATCCTAAAAGGGCCCAAAAGCAGGCTGAAAAGCCATAATGAAAAATACAATGATTAAAGATGGAAAAGTAAAACAAATAGGCCAAAAAAGAACTAGATATAAAAAAAACTACCACTAAAAAAAACACCGAAAAAGCAATCCCAACAAAAATCTGGAAGTCGGATGGACCACGTCAGAGCAGTATGAAGCTTTTACATCAACAGAACCAGATAGCAATGACACCATTGAAGACCCTCCCCAAACAAAACACCAGTTAAGAGAAGCCTAGAAGTTCCACACCCTCAAAAAGACCTCAAAGTGCCATGGCACCAAACACCACATGCCCAAAGAAAGGACCTCAAAGCTCTGGCCAAAACTCTCGACTGATATGAGGAAAATAAAGTCGATAACAACCACCAAATGGAACCAGATCAGAGCATACATCAACCCCTAAACAAACCAACGAGACCAAAGAGAGGAACCACAAACAAAAGAGAGAAAAACGAGTGGGAGATCAAAGCATGTACCCAGATCCACACACAAGACTGATGGATCCACCACAGGAGGAAACCCACACCCGGATCCATGCACACGATGGTCGATCCGCCACTCCAATTTAGGTAAAAACGAGAACGCGATCAGCAAAACGCAGCACCCACCACTATCTACTGGAAAGAACTGCAAAAACCAGTGCATGCACATCTGAATCAAAGGCCCCATTGAAACGGAAAATAGAGGAAAATGATGGAAAAGACCCAATCCAAACCAAACTCCACGACACAACAATAAGAACGAAGGATTTTGTCATTGCAAACATGCGCAAGAAGTAAAGATTCGGGTTGTGTCTAGGAGAAACCTAGTTGCAACCACCTCGAGCAATTGATTTAACAAGTAGAAAAACCATCAACAAATTATATTTCTTAAACTTTATTTTCAATCTTTTCTTTTAATTTCAAACTTAACTTTAACATTAAATTTTATGCCCAAATGCTCATTTACTATTTTAATCATTTTTCACAACTATTGAAACTATTTTCTCCACAATGACTAACCTCAATTTGTAATCCTATAAATATCCACCCAAGCACTCTTTTCTATTATTATTTCATCTTTATTTTTCCTTCAAGATGGGTGGAGCGTCCATTGGAAACATTCAACGTTTAAATGTTTTATACACAGTTTATCTCAAGAAAGATCACGAAACATTATGACTAACTGTGAAAACCTACACTCTCATACTGTAGACTATGCTTTTTTTAACCACTAAGCTACCTTGAAGATGCCTAATATTTTTATTAGATTGAAATTTCTTAGAATTTTCACTTTCCATGAGGGCAATTCCATTCAACACTTAAATAATTAGGATTTGGTTCAGGAATTCGTGCTCCTCCTAGTGATTAATTGACACTAATAAGGTTGTTTGAACAACCTAACAAATACCTCCAATCATGTTTTGATTACTTTGATCCTGAAGGTGGCAACTCTACTCATAAATTTGGAAAAATCTAGTCAAAATACCCCTCCATAAGTCAACAAATCACAAATTGATGGGTGCCTTCTTCATTATTGAGATTATGTTTTCTTTGTCTCATATAGAATTTCACATAGTGAAGACTAAATAATGATTCTCAAACAACATTCCAACACTTCTTCATAGTTGAGTGTTCTACATTAGTGTATTTGTTGGGAATCAGGGATGCATTACTAGAATTAGCTTGCTTAGATAATGAAGGATTGGCCACGATGGATAGCCTTCTCCTGATTAATAAATGTTCACTACAACTCACTAGAGTTTATTTTAAATTGCGTAGATTTGGCATGGAGAGGTGGGGCAGACTATATATTTCATAGCCACAACCAAAAAGAATCAATAAAATTAGAACCAATAGAGACCTTCAAACTATTCATAAGCAAAGAATTTTATAAGTAACTTGACTGCCAAATATCCAACTATTTTGCATGTCTTTTAGTTCAATTTTTTCCTACCCATGTTTCGCATAAGCTAAGAATTTTATAAGTAACTTGACTTCCAAATATCCAACAAATTTTCATGTCTTTTAGTTCAAATTTCTTGTACCCATGTTTCTTAAAATCAATCTATATAGTACATATTAGTAGACTCTTAAGCAAAGAGTTGAATGCTTCACACCCATATGTTATTTCCTTCATCGTTGTTGTTAAGCCCTAATATTGGCTCATTACCACTTAATTGGGGCATATTAGATTAGTAATGTTATTTTATTTATGTCGGATTTAGGCCATTAGTTTTAATTTAGATTAGTAATGTTATTTTATTTATGTCGGCTTTAGGCCATTAAACCTCCTAGTCTCCTATATATACCAAGGAGACATTTTCATTTTGAATCATCTTGTACTTGAACATTTAAGTGGGGTAAAAGGAGGTTGCCCCCTTGAAGAGGCTTATTATCTGAAATCATCTCTTTTTCAAGGCGTTGAGTACTTTTCCTAAGGTTTTTCTATGCTATATTGATGTTTGGTTCTTAACATATGGTATCAGAGCTCAAGGTCTTGGGGTTTCGCTGCTACATCTGAGACACCGTGGAATTTTCACTATAACTTTTTTTCTACAACGTTTCAGAAGGATCGGCTTGGAGGGTATTTATAAGATAGATCAAGGTACGTTGGGTTAAAAATTCATCTCCTGAGGCCTTATACTTTCGGAGATATAGCTTGTACAAGATCGGGTTCTAGAATCATCCTGAAATGAGTCATTGTGGGATTTTCGCTATAAAAACTTTTCTGTGATGTTTCATACCTTGAAATCTGGAGTACATTTAGAGAAATTATAATTCTAGTTGTGGTAACAATTTCAGCTTCTGTGTCATCTTAAATGTTTAGATACACCCTGTGTAAGATAGGGTATTTGACTAATCCTATTGACTAGTCTCAAGAAGGTGTTTTGGGTAAAACAATCATAACTTCTTCCTAGAGTATCCAAATTGAGTGGGACTAGTTGCATTGGATCGTGGACAGTCTGTACTATTCTGGGTGCGAGTTTCAGAATTTTATATCAATTATTTTGTGCGGTGAATACTATAAAAGTGAGATCTCCTGGAAAGGCCAAAAATCGGCAAGTTGTGGGGAAGTTATCGTAAATTCCACTTGGCACATCCAATTTTGATCAGACCTGTGGCATTACAGAGAAGATATATCAGAGAAATACATAAGGGAAAGATTCATACCCAGAAGGGCTGAAACTTGGGAGATACAATAGAACAAATATTGTCTAGCAGAACCACCTCAAAATCAAGGCATTATTGCAAAAATATGCTCACTAGATGTTCAAACATCTAAGCTATCTATTCCTCAAGATCTCCAAAGGATCATTGATAAGCATTCCAAAGTATTTGAAGATATTCCCAAAGGTCTCCCACCAACTCGAAATCATGATCATGAAATTCACCTAATTCCTGGGAGTGTTCCTCCTAACATCAGGCCATACAGATACCCTTATGCCCAGAAGAGTGAAATTGAGCGCATGGTTGAAGAAATGTTAGAGGCTAGCATCATTAGACCTAGACAAAGTTCTTACTCTGCACCAGTGGTAATGGTATTCAAGAAAGATATCTCATGGCGTATGTGTCCAGATTATAGAGAGCTCAACAACATCACTATTAAAGATAAGTTTCCCATTCCCGTGATTGATGAATTGTTAGATGAACTACATGGAGCAATATATTTCACAAAATTGGATCTCCGTTCAGGGTATCATCAGATCAGAATGAAGGAAGAAGATATCCCAAAAACAGCATTCCGAACTCATGAAGGCCATTATGAATTTT
>JASDQU010102648.1:124967-204120 GCA_032191745.1 Picea mariana
ATTAGTTGTAATTTAGATTAGTAATGTTATTTTATTTATGTCGGCTTTAGGCCATTAAACCTCCTAGTCTCCTATATATACCAAGGAGACATTTTCATTTTGAATCATCTTGTACTTGAACATTTAAGTGGGTTAAAAGGAGGTTGCCCCCTCGAAGAGGCTTATTATCTGAAATCATCTCTTTTTCAAGGCGTTGAGTACTTTTCCTGAGGTTTTTCTATGTTATATTGATGTTTGGTTCTTAACAATTGTAGAGTTATGTTTGCAAATGGGGTAGTGGAGATGCATGCAAAAGTGTGATTTTACCCTATCTCATTTCCATCTTAGGTTATCAAACATGACCCTTGGATCATCTCAACTTGGATGAATGATATTCTTATGCCAAACTCAAAAAAAAATATCCTTGTGATCACGACCTCATCAACCTTGCATTTCACCACCTCAAGGACACATGACTCGCTCCAACATCACAAATTCCTTTGACATGCTATGTCTCATTCCTATTAGATTTGTTAGGATCAGGGTGTTTGCAAATACCTAGCCAACTTTAGTATTTTGCTTGTAGATTTGAATGAAATCATTGCTTCCATAAAGTGGTTTTTCCCTTAATCATATATATATATAGCTACGAAAAAAAATTTCAAATGTTATCACCAACCATATATATATGTCGTTGGTGATAACATTTGACAAAAACTTTCGTAGCTCTAATTTATAATGTCTTCGTTAAAACCAACAATCAACGTGATTTTAAAAATGTTATATGTTTAATCACTTATCAAATGTGAACACTGTAAGGTTTTGATCATGTACATTGACTAACATTCCCAAAACTTACTGACTTAGCCACGGAATAGCCTTGATTCTCTTTACAATCTTGACGTTCAATGTAAATGATTCAACTCTTGATCCACATTGGTTGCACCCTTATGGTTTAGATATCATGTTTTAAATGATATGGAAAAGTATGAGGGTCTAAATATTATACCCCATACTATATCTTACATGAAACATTGGTTATCACCTTAAGTACAAATATTGATCCATATCTAGATGTGTTGACTAACATTTAATGATTGAAGTACTAATCAAGGTGATGAGATCTCCATTTAATCATCAACATTCCATGCTTTGGGAAAATTGTCACATCACTTGCAATTTTCAGGTAAATTATTTCTAAAACCAATGCATTTGGAGAGACCCTAGAACTGTTGATTTTTCAATAAGAAAGGTTTAAGCATGAAGTTCATTCCTTTTTAGAATTTAACTTAAACCATAAACAATTATGTTGCAGCAACCAAGATCACAAGAAGAAACACCATGCACAAGAACACAAGAAGTATCCTAGGAAACCCTTCTCAACAAGAGAAGAAAACCCAGCCAAATCCTTTGCTATATTCTTTAAGAGAAATACCTTCACCACCAAGAAAACCTAGCACGCAAGAGGGTGCTTACAATTAAGTTACAAACCCTAGAAGACTAGGACCCAAGAGAGGTGTGCACTTTTCCCAAGAAGATGTACATGCTGAAATTTCCAAACTCACACAAAAGATATGATTCCTCAATGGGGAATTTAACTTTACTTATATTAGACTTGACCTGTCAAAAGAAGTGTTTATTGGAACAATGGGGCCGATCTCTCTATCTCATAATATAATTAATATTAACCAGGTTAATTATTTTAACATTAATTATCAATTACATTAAGGTGGGGTCGACCTGTACCCTTTACATTACAATTAGGGTTACAGGCAGGTCTGACTCTTGAACAATATTGAAAGGGATCTCATACACCCACTAGTGCTCATCCACTAGGGGCACATCCATAGGGATTTCCATATATCTGGCTCACTGCATTACACAGAAGAACCACTCTCACTAGTGCTCAACCACTAGGATCATGTTAACCTGTGCTTGTCCACAAGAATGTCCACTCAACAGATCTTCTTTCCCATTGCATTACATAGGAGAGTCATTTGGAGTTCATCATCTCAACTCTCTACTCAAAGGAGGCTAATACATCATATTCATCTCTGTCTCATGACAATGCACCCTTCTCTATGGGAATTCACACATTCACCTTGTGCTCAGCCACAGGCATGTCCAACTCTGTAGATATCCTTTCTCACTACATTACACAGGAGAATCATCTGGAGTTCTTCTCAACTCTCTGTAAGGAGGAGGCCATCTATACATTCTAGCTCTGTCTCAGATAGGAACCACACACCCCTCTCAGGGGCTCTCTCTCAGGTTGTGTTCTTGAGAATGTTTCACGTAGTTGTAATCATCAACACTCCCTCTCAGCTAGGGAGGCATTCTCCACCAGGCCAAGTCTCTCACGGAAATATTTGAACTTTGTTTTGGCAAGTGGTTTAGTGAAGATATCTGCGATTTTTTCATGAGTAGGAAAATATTGCACGTGTATTGTCTTCCTCTACACCATGTATCTGATATAGTGATACTTTATCTCGATGTGTTTCGATCTGTCATGAAACACAGGGTTCTCGGAGATCTTTACCCAGCTCTGGTTTTCACAATGAATAGTAGTAGGATCCATCTCATGATTGAACAAGTCAGTCAGAAGTTTGTGAAACCACACTGCTTCGCATACTGCTACACTCAATGCAATGTATTATGCCTCTATGATGTTCAATGCTATGGAGCTTTGTTTTCTACTACACCAGGAAACCATGGAAAACCCTAAAGTGAAGCAACAACCGGAGGTGCTTTTTCTGTCCACTGCACTTCCTTCCCAATCTTCATTTGCATATCCTTGCAGGCTCAAGTCTACAGTGGAGGCATATCTTAGGCCATAACCAATTGTGTCTCGTAAGTATCTCAATACATGTTTTGCAGCTATCCAGTGTGTCTGTCTCGGTTGGTTCATAAACTAGCTAAGAACATTCACTACATTGCAAATGTCTGGTTTGGTGTTAACTAGATACATCAGTGATCCAATCAACTGTCAGTATAAGTGTGGATCTACTTCTCCTGAATTAGTATCACTCATCTTCTTCAAATTCATTACCATTGGAGTGGGCATGGATTTGCATTCTGTCAAGCAGAAATTTTCCAGTATCTCCACAGTATATTTTCCTTGACTCATAAAAATCTTATATGTCCTCGGCCATACTTCTAGTCCCAAGAAGTAGTGCATCAAGCCCAAGTCTTTCATTTCAAATTTAGCATTCAATGCTCATTTTCACTCAGCAATGAGTCTCTTTGAATCGGTGAGAAAAATATTGTCCACATATAGGACCAAAAGCAAACACTCATTTCCATCAATGTGATAATATAAGTTTGGATTGGAAACACTTTTGTTGAAGCCCAAACTCATTAGAAATCCATCCACTTTCTCGTACCAAGCACGTGGTGATTTTTTTAGACCATATAGGGATTTCTTTAACCTGTATACATTAGATTTTTCGTTGTGTACAACGAATCCTCTTGGTTGCTCGATATAAAATTCTACCTCAATTTCACCATTGAGAAAGGTTGTCGTTACATCCATCTAGTGTAGCTTCCAACCGATGGAAGAAACTAGTGCTATGATAGAATGGATGGAGGTGTATCGGGCTACTGGAGAAAAAGTCTCGTCATAGTCAACTCCCTCTACTTGTGAGAACCCTCTGGCCACAAATATTGCTTTGTATTTTTCGATGCTTCCATCGGCTACATGCTTGATTTTATAAATTCATTTGGAAGTCACTACAGACTTTCCCTCTGGTCTTGGAATAACATCTCATACATCATTTTTCAATGTAGATTAGTATTCTTCATTCATGGCATCTTACCATACTTGTTCACCTGAAGCTTCTCCATGGCAAGATGGCTTTGATTCAATGATGTGGGTCATGGATGAAATGTAGCTTGAGAATCTCTTCGGTCTCTTGCTCTATCTAGTTATTCCATGAGGGGCTTTATGTCCTTCTTCTTCTTCTTGCAGAGTTTGTCGAGCCCGAGCAAGAATTTTATGTCCAACTGGTTCAAATGGAACAATTGAATCAACTCGAGCTATTGGATCAACTAGAATAATGTTTGTCTCCCTCTAAATTGTTGAAGGTGGAGAAGACATTGTCTCACTATAAATTTCTATCTGAGCTTCTTTGGATCTTTGTAAGGCTACTTCTTCTTCAAAATTAACATCTCTGCTTACTTCAATTTGTCTCTGACCAGGAATGTAGATTCGATATGCTTTTGAGGATTCACTGTATCCTAAAAATGTGCCCTTTCTTCCTGAAGGTTCTAGCTTGGATCTCTTCTCTTTGGGCACATGAAAATATATTAGACATCTAAATATTTTGAAGTGTCCAATCTCAGGCTTCACTCTGGTGAAGGCTTCTTCTGGAGTAATGTTCTTCAGGATCTGATGAGGACTTTTGTTTTGAACATACATTGTTTTCATGCATGCTTCATCCCATAGAGTCATAGGTAGACTTTGATCATGTATCATTGCTTTGGTTGCCTCAATTATAGTTATGTTTTTCCTTTTAGCAACCCCATTTTGTTGAGGGTTGTAAGAAACTGTCAACTCCCTCTTGATCCCCGCTTCAATACAAAAACTGTTGAATTATTTTGAGGTGTATTCTCCACCATTATCTGATCTTAATACTTTGATTTTTCTTCCGATCTGGTTCTCAACATGAGCTTTGAATTCTTGAAATTTTGCAAGGACTCCATCCTTGTTCTTCAGAAAGTAAATCCAAGTTTTTTGGGAATGATCATCTATGAAGAGTACATAGTATAGGTACCCATTCAAAGATGCAATAGTCATTGGCCCACACACATCTGAATGTATCAAGTCCAAGATTTCCTTGGATCTATTGTCACTTCTTGAGAAAGATCCTTTAATATTTTTTCCAAGGGAACAACCTTTGCAAACACCTTTATGTTGAATCTGTATTTCCGATAGACCTGTTACCATTTTCCCTAGAGTTGGGAGAGCTCTATAATGAATGTGAGTAATTCTTCTATGCCATAGCTCACTCAAGCTGATAGTTTCATGTAGTAGGGCCTGGACTGGTTTGATGGTTATTCTGTACAAGTTGTTTTCTCGGACGCCAATTACTTTGGCAGAACTTATATGAGAGTCTTTGTTCCATGCATGGACTATTCCTTCTGAGAATGTAATTTTTTATCCCTTGTCTTCCAAGGCAGAAATAGAGACAAGGTTCCTCTTCATTTCGAGTACATATAGTACTTATTTTAATTGAAGTTTCATATCTAAGTCTAGTTGGAAGGTAGAAGTTCCAACTCCTCTCACATTATATCTAGCATCATCTCCAAGGACAACATGTAGATGTGTCTCTTCCTCAACGAAATGTGTTAGTTGATTTCTAAGACCGGTCATGTGCCTAGAGGCACCACTATCAATTAACTAAGTATTATCATTGGTAGGGACCATACCTGAGAGTGTTGAGATGTTGATGTCTTCATTTATTTGAGGTCGTGTCTTCCTAGAACTAAGTTTCCTTGAATCATCAAGCTTGCCTCCCATTGTGATTTTGCTCATGTTTGGATTCTTCACAAACCCTTGTCAACTAGGCTAGAAAACCTGACGGTTAGGCTAGGCTAGTGCTTTTAGGTTTTGTTGGGCTTATGACTGCCAACAATAAGACTTTGAAGGATATGATAGCCCTGGTAAGATGAATAGATCCTTCAAGGAGTTGCAGAAGCACAATTCTGAAATTTTCTGCAGAAATCAACGAAACCCTAGAAACCCTAGGGCCAAAAAGTCAAAATGCTCGATATTGTAGTTTTAGACTTGTTGGAGGTGAACTGAAGGAGGTCGTACACACTTGTTCCCTTTTTATCCCCAACTTCCAAGTGTCAAGTGTTGAAAACCCCCCTAAAGGTAGGTCATACGAAATTTCTAAAAATCCTAGGAGGGTCATACGGTTTTTGTGGGAGAGAGAGGGTGGTTGAAAGTTGTTTGTGCAATGGGTTCTTCAAGACCTATGCTCTGACACCATGTTGATTTTTCAATAAGAAATGTTTAAGAATGAAGTTAATTCTTTTTTTAGCATTTAACCTAAAACATAAACAATTATGTTGCAGCAACCAAGATCACAAGAAGAAACACCATGCACAAGAATACAAGAAGTATCCTGGGAAACCCTTATCAACAAGGGAAGAAAACCGAGCCAAATCCTTTTCTATATTCTTCAAGAGAAAGAAATTCACCACCAAGAAAACCTAGCACACAAGAGGGTGCTTACAAACCCTAGAAGACTAGCACCCAAGAGAGGTGCACACTTTTCCCAAGAAGATGTGCTTGCTGAAATTTCCAAACTCACACAAAAGATATGATTCCTCAATGGGGAATTTACCTTTACTTATATTAGACTTGACCTATCAACATAAGTGTTTGTTGGCACAAAAGTTCTGACCTCTCTATCTCATAATATAATTAATATTAACCTGATTAATTATCTTTTGCATTAATTATCAATTACATTAAGGTGGGGCCGACCTGTACCCTTTACATTACAATTAGAGTTATAGGCAAGTCTAAATCTTGAACAATATAGCAAGGGATCTCACACACCCACTAGTGCTCAGCCACTAGGGGCACATCCATAGGGATGTCCATATCTCTGGCACACTACATTACACAGAAGAACCACTCTCACTAGTGCTTAGCCACTAGGATCATGTTCACGTCCACTCAACAGATCTTCTTTCCCAGTGCATTACATAGGAGAGTCATCTGGAGTTAATCATACAAACTCTATGCTCAAAGGAGGATAATACATCATCTTCATCTTTGTCTCATGACGATGCACCCAGCTCTATGGGAATTCACGCATTCACCTTGTGCTCAGCCACATGCACGTCCAACTCTGCAGATCTCCTTTCTCACTGCGTTACACAGGAGAATCATCTGGAGTTCTTCTAAACTCTTTGTAAGGAGGAGGTCATCTCTACATTCTAGCTTTGTCTCAGATAGGAACCACACACCCCTCTCAGGGGCTCTCTCTCAGGTTGTGTCCTGTAGAATGTTTCACGTAGATGTAATCATCAACAAGAACTTCTCCCAAAATCTATAAATTGGGTCCATGGAGCCTAAATATGAAGCATCCTAGTGTTTTTATTCTCTCCATGTTGTGCATTTATTGGTAAGTTTCATGGAATACATGTTATCGTTACCTGAATTTTTTTTTCAAATATCTACTTCAATAATCAAACATTGGTTGAGATGTTGTAAATTTGTGGTAGTTAAGTCAATCATCATTGCTTTCTACCCTATTTATTTATAAATACAATTTTTGTGTTTGCATGCATATGGTGGTTGAAGTTTGTGCTTATAGTTCCCTTTTAGTATTTTTCCACCTCTATACTTGCTAAGGGTTCTATAATCAATGGTAGTCATGTTGATGTTTATTTCAAGAGATAGAAACTTTCACACAAGTCTAGTGTCAAACATGTGGAAGTCGTCCAAAAATAAGTTTTCTTATCTTTGTAATTCACTTTAAATAAAGATAATTATTAAAGTCAATAGACTTTTATAATGATTTTATTAATGTCTAATAAAATTTGAAGTATTTTACATTAGTGATTTAGATATAATCTCCACCATTGATTGGGATTTAATCTCAACCATCAATCTCATAGAGAGATTAGGGTTATGGATACTTGGTCATCAACTCAAATTTATAAAAGAAAGACAAAGTGAAAGAAGATACAGAGTGACTCTCATTGCATTGAGACACAGAGAGAGAAAAGAAGTAATTTTTCTCGTTTCAAAGGAGGAGAGAACAATCAGTAGGAGTAAGTGGAAGAAGAACTCAACAACCACAAATTTATGGAGGTCGTACTATCCAACAACGAGGCAGGGGTCGAATGATTTATGGGATTGTACAACCACAAGGAGGTTGTACATCAATACATTTGAGTTTTGGCACCCAAAATAGGCTGTAGGTCATACAGGTAGTGGGTAGCGGATTTGGGGAGATCAAGCAGCGGAGGAAGTAGATCAAGCAACAAAGGAAACAGATTGGGCAGCAGGGGCACTAGATTGGGTGGCCATACAAAGGGATTTTTAAGCTAAGATTATGGCAAGGCAAGAATATCCAAGTTTTCTTGTAATTTGATTATTTTCTCAGTGGGATACTTTCCCAGTTCGAGAGCCCTTGTAAGCTTTGAGTAATTCTAATGAAAAAATAATATTTGAAGGGAAAAAATTGTGTGTGTGTTTCCGTTGTTTAATTTCTAGTTAATTTCCAACTAGTGTGTAATTATTTTATCGTCTGAATTTTTTGTTTAAAATTTAGCAAGTAATTTTTTCTTGAGATCGTAAGAAGTAATTTTCCCATGATTAAAATTCTGGCATGGTATCATAGCAACGTCTTTGATTAATATTTCCAAGTACCAACAGTCATATCTAATACGAATATGGGGTTACAACAAAAAATTTATTAGATCTGAGTGACCAAAAGTCAGTTCTAGTACTGATCTAGGATTACAACAATAGATTTATTAGATCTGAGTGACCAACAGTTAGATATAGTACATATATGGGGTTACATCAACAAATCTATTAGATCTGAGTGACCAGCAGTCGGACCTAGTACAGATCTTGGCTTACAAAAACAAATCTATTAGATCTCAATGACCAATAGTCAAATATGGTACAAATATGTGGTTACAGTAGCAGATCTATTAAATCTAAGTGAACAATATTCAAATACAGTTTATATTTGGGGTTTACAACAACAGATCTATTAGATTTGAAGTCCAGCAGTTGGGTTTTACTGGTGCTTGAAGGAATAAGCACATTTTCATGACAGTTTGTTTAGATCTGGGAAGATAGCAGAAACAAGTCTTAGGTTTGCTAATAGATTGGATGGAGCCTTAAACTTCCTACCCTGGAAAGAAAGGGATACTTTTCTTTTGAAGGAAAATGATCGTTGGGATATTGTTGACAAAGTAGTTCCTTCACCGATAGATCCACAACAATTGGTAACTCACGAGAAGGAGGAGATCAGAGCCATGCGGGTGATCTTGTGTTAAACCCTAGAAAAATCCCCATGTTATGTATAAAACCCCTTATTAAGCCCTAAATATTGAATTATTTCATTTCTAGTGTTATATTTGTATGTCGTCTAGAACCTTTCATTTCACCCTTTCATTATAATTGTACCCTTTGTCTCCTATATATATATATATATTTATATATATATTGTTGGCACAGGGGAAGACCCAGGGTTCAACGCTACAACAGCGCACCAACAAAACCCTAACTACCGGCCCTTTCGGCAACACCTGCGAAGCAGATGCAGTCTCACCCAAGGTAGAAGTAGGGGTGGTTGCAGGACTCGAGTGTCTACAACCTTAGCTAGGACACAGATCTGTGATTGTAACACCTTAACAGAGCACTTAGTTATTAGAGTTCATTAATATTCAGCTTTAGTTCACATCACAACTAAACCCTAACAACAGATCAACGTAGTATTCACATAGATCTAATAGATTCAAGCACTAATCATACAAATAGAGATCAGATCTAGCATTCATTCACATTATTTAGCACTAAACTTATCATATCAGATTCATATATCATCTAACATCACACTAAGCATTGAATCACATAAACAAAAGAACAACCAAAAGCACAAAGAATTCACAACATAGGATATACGTGGTTCACCCCCACCCTGGGGCTACATCCACCAACTCTTCGTCTTCTTTATTAGCTTCTTTCAATATTATTACATGCACAAAGCCTCAAAATATACTCTACAGAGGACAGGAGATCTATGCACCTCGCTAGATCTTCCTTCCTTGAGTTATAGCACAAATCCTTCCATAGTCTCTTACAATCATTTGCACTTAGATCTGCAAGCCTCACACAGTATGCACCAAGCAATTAGCACTCAGCACTTAGCACACTTGCAATAGACTAGTCACTACTAGTCACTATTCACTACTCACTATTCCTTACATCACCTAGACTTCTATTTATACATTACAAAATAGGCCTAAGCATGGGTAAACCCATGGGCTGACATCTCCATACCCATTACATAATCCCAAAACCCAAAAAGGCCGTAAAAAGGGACCGAGATCCTGTGATCTCCACTTTGTCTTGCACTCTCCCTTCAACAGCCTGTCGAAGTGCCAAAAATAGGTCAAACATGACCAAGGATCCTCAAAACTTGGTCAAGGTCCAACAGGCCCCCAACACTCACCTGTGACTTGTCTCGAGTCACTATGATCTAGGTAATTCTGCCTCAAAAGCCTCGAGCTTGGTTCGAGTTTCTTTGACTTGTTGTTGTGTCATGGCCTTCTGCTCAGCGAACTCTTGGATAACAGCTTCGTTGACAAGTCCCTCTAAGCGTTGTTCAGCTGCAGTGACGAATTGCTCCAATTCTGCTCCTCGACCTTCGATATATGAGAATAGTTGGCAAGCCTCATCCTGTATAGGTTGGAGCCTCTGAGTCACTTCCGTGACTTTGCTCTGAATGGTGTGGACCTATTGTTGAGAAGTGCGCTGCTCTTGGGATCACTTCATCCTTTCAACAGCTGATAGGGGCTTGAATTGTGCATGTATTGGTTATGCTTGTTGCTTCACCTCCTAGAGCTGTGACTCCAGTGCCTTCAGTTCTATATTCTCAGTGAGTCGCTCATAATTCTGGGCACTGCAATCACTTAGTTTTTTACATTCCATGGAAAGGGCATTTATTCTCTCAACTATGCTTCGAGCAGTTGCATCTGTTTGGTCCCTCACATCCTGTGGGGTGTCGGGCACTGTGTGAAGCTCTAAGTCTGCTATTCTTTTTTGTAGTTGTTGGATAGCCTCTGTGAGTTGTTCTACTTGATGCTCAACTTGACCTTCTTCCTTTGGCTCTAATCCTGTCACAGAGCGAAGTGTTATGTTGACTGCTTCTTTCACTTCGAGTTGTTCTGCGAGCAACTGTTCTTTTTCTTGTTGAATCTTTGTCTTCTCCTCTTAAAAATTTGTTTGGAGAGCAACCTTCTCCTTCTCCGCAACTCAACGTTGTTCTATGACTACTTCTTGCACTTACTTCAAGGCCTGGGTGGTTTTTTCTATTTCTTCATGTGCGCGACGAAGGCGAGCTTCGATCGCATCAGCTAGTTGACGGAGTTGGGTTGGATCATCTCCTAACTCGGGTTCTTTCGACGGCAGAGGCGCAGTGGACACTGCGCGACTGGACTGAAGTTGTACCCCTCGGAGCTCAACCTAAATTCTATCATACATATCCTCCTCCTTGGATTCATGTTTCTGCAAGATTTCCTGCGAGGCATCATTTATAGCTGCGATGATGAAGTCAAATTCATCGATAGTGAGCACAGTCTACATCTTGGTTAAGGTGGCTCTGGATTTCTTTTGGGAAGAGGGTTTCAGGGAAGAAACCTTCCTCTTCTTCAAGGGATCAACCTCATCTCTAGGCGGTGTTACTTCACCTTGCTTATGCTCATCTTCTTTTCCATTTATCTCTTCTACTTCATCATCATCCCCTCGGTCAGGTGATACTGAAGCAGTTTTTTCTGATGCACTGCTTAAGTCTTGGACTTCTGCAGTCTTCTTCCTTCTTCTAGTTCAGGGTGTGTCATGTTCTTTGTGAGTGATCTCCGAGTTGTCAATTTCAAGTTCAGACATCTATGCAGGATTAGCAGGGATAAGGAGGTATGTTGACCAGTCCTTAGTTATCTCCTCGAGGTCCTCTTCTATGAGCTTGTAGTACGAATGAATCTCCTCCTTATGCTCATCTGCTCGCGCAGTGATATAGATGAAGTGTCAATCTGCACAAAACTTCATGAGGGGTAGGAACCTCTATAGGGTGTTTGGCGTCATGCGAGGTACAGCTTCGATAGAGCTCTTCAGTTGGAGATAATATGTGTGAAAGACTGTGTTTAACTGCCACTATTTTCCCATATCGCTCGAGTACCAGAGCATGGTGAAATTCGTAGCAAGCGATTCGAGTGGCTCAATGTCTGAGAAGGTCGCACCTTTCGGCATCTCCCAAGCAATAAATGTGATGAGGATTAGGAGCCAGCTAAAGTGGAACTCGTAGCCCTGATCCTATGCTTTGTGGTAGTCTAATTCCAGTTGATTAACTAGGTACTTCACCCAGTTCATCTATAGGCCTTCCATGCATTTCCCTGTGAGGTCAACGACAAACCCTGTGACCTACGTTTGTCTGTTCTTCCTTACTAGATTTCCTGCAATTCATTGGCATGCTAGGTGCATTGTGCCATTCTGGATGGAAGCTACCTTGTAGCCTCATGTCCCCTTCTCAACATTGTCGCAAGTATCCTTGATCTTTTGTGCTAATGCGTGATCTGTGGCTTTCCCCAGATAGAAGTCCTTCGGGTCGAGTCCTTGCATACTTAATCCAGTGATCCTATGGATCAGCGTCAGATCGATTGTGATACATTGGTCTAGCCATAAGTAGCTACCACGGTAACATGATAATAGGAGCTTAACACAGGCGTTAACCTCTCGGTGCCTTCCAAAGTGCAGGATTTTCATTATTCAACATGGTGGACTACGCGAGGTTCATCGTCCACGGCTGGGGGATTATTTTCAATTTCTTTCCCTTTGTCCTGGTCAAGTATTTATATGGGGTGAGAATACTATGGTTCTTATGGTCTCCTAGGTTGAAGTCACTGAACTTCAACATTGCGATCTTGTCCTACTGCACTCTAACTGTGCATATCCCCTTCAGGAGGTATGCAGTAACCATGGTGTAATCAAAATCTCTTGGAACACTATCGTGACTCACTGCGCCGGCTAGAGGCGGGATGTAGTTGGGTAAGATGGTCAGTATTAGCTTCACATTTGCTAGGTCATCTCTGTGCTTGGTTCTCTTTTCTATGAAAACTCGGGATGGTCCGGATCCGCGAGCGGTCGACGAAGAGGCTTGTACTCCTCTCGTTGATGATGCTTGTACACCCACAGACATAGACATTACTCTTCCAGTCATGATGTCGATGAGTACCTCCTTCATAGACTCTTCGACTGCACTAAGTTCTTCAAACATACACGTTCGTGGTTGAATATCTCATGTTTGAAGAGTAACTACTCAATGCAACGGGACGGATGGTGATAGCTCGATGATCACTGCGCGAAGTCAACTGATCTGCAGGCTCAGATAATCATGTTTCAAAAAATTATTCTCGGTTCAAGGCTCGACTGAATAAGTAGATAACTAGGCAACGAATATCTCCAACGGGCGAGAAGCCTTCATTAATTCAGTTATGCCCATTACGGCGCAGTCCCAACGGTCTGATGGCAAGCCTTCTGACCACAAATTTCATTATACCCATTCGGGGTGTCAGTCTAACGGTTATACTGTTTCCAATGGCTATATTTATTTTCCATGGTGAAGTTCCATGTGGTGTTGTTTATCTATCCCGACAAGTTCAGTTTTGCAAATTTTCCTTCTGCGAAGTTCCCTCTAAAACCTTCTGTAACTTTTCGATATTTGATCTCTTCTTACTTAGTTTTCTATCCTTCTTTCCAGTGAGATTCATCTTGGTATTCCTCTTTCCATTCTAATTCTTATCTCTTCTTGGCATAGTAACTTCGTGCTGTTGAGATTCTTTCCTAGGATTTAGGGGCAATACTTCTTCTCTATCAGGGGTAGGTGCTTCAGTCTTCTGTGAGTCTTCTTGTGTTCTTTCAACTTTGAAATCCAAGTTTCTGGTTCTAAATAGCTTCGATCTGTCCTCTTGTTCTTCAATCAAGTGTGTGATCCTCCTAGTCATGAAATCTTTTAATTCGTGCTTCTTCTGCTCTAAGACTTCTTCTTCTTTCCTTCTCGCCTGATCCCTTTCAATCCAAGGTTTTCCTAGTAATATAGCAAATGGGGCATTCTTCTCAATAAATTTAACAACCTCAAAATATTCTTATGTCAAAGTTTCGTGAACACTCATAGATATCTGGGTAAGTCTTCCGCATAGGGTTATCAAATTTCCTCTAAATAATCCCATTCCCCCCAATGAAGGAATCATAGCAGGTTTTACTAAAGTTTCCCAAGTTCTTTCCGTCATCATTTTCACCTGTCTTTCTTCATCCAGAACACAGTCAATGTCGAAGTCTCAAATTCTTGCTTCTATGTACTCTTTTTCTTTGAAGATCTCTGATAAGTTAATATTTTGGTGGTCATTCAGGGTTTCTTTCATTTGTAGCAATATAGTTTATCATTTTTTCTGGGGTTCTGCCATGGTCTTAGTTTCTTGACCTTTATCATGGTCTTCTTGTCTCATATTCATTCTTTCAAGTTTAGAAATAATTCTAGGGTAGTCCAAAACTTCATGATCCATAGCTTTACAACAAAGACAATTGGGTCTTCTACCAGGGCATTCCTTAGCAAGATGTCTCGGTCTTCTACAACTGTAACAAAGAGTTAATCCTCTCTTTCTCTTAAATGATCCCCATACTTTCTTGTACTGTGCACTAGGATCATGGTAGCTAACCTACAAAAAAATATTTCTATGATCTTGCATCCATTCATTAGTCCAAACATTCTTTCTATGCATAGGAATAACATATCTTTCACTATTATTATCATATGTACTCATATCAAATCTTCTTTCTTCTAGTTGCACCCTAGTTTTCAGGATAGGCCAAAATTTATCAAGCATACCTAGATCTATATTCTTGAAACAAAAATTTCCACTTATCTTACTTTCGACAGAGCACAAAGCTTCCAGATCTAAAACTTTTCATTATTCTTAACTCTATCATAGCACAAAAGCATTCGAATCTTACCTCTTTTCTTCATATCTGCCTCCTTCCTTAGCATAGAGCTTCACAAGTCAAGTAGTAGATCTATGCACAGAGATTTCTTCTTCCTCGGTTCCCAGCAATCACAGTTTCAGGTCAGATCTTCGCACAAAGCTTCTTCTTCCACAGTTCCCAGCAATCATAGTTTCAAGTTCCGGCAATGGAACCATTTGTTGGCATAGGGGCAAACCCAGGGTTCAACGCTACAACAGCGCACCAACAAAACCCTAACTACCAGCCCTTTATGCAACACCTGCAAAGTAGATGAAGTCTCACCCGAGGTAGAAGCAGGGGTGGTTGCAGGACTCCAGTGTCTGCAACCTTAGCTGGGACACATATCTGTTATTGTAACACCTTAATAGAGAACTTAGTTATTACAGCTCATTAATATTCAGCTTTAGTTCACATCGCAGCTAAACCCTAACAACAGATCAACGCAGTATTCACACAGATCTAATAGATTCAAGCACTAAGCATACAAATAGATATTAGATCTAGCATCCATTCACATTATTCTTCACTAAACTTATCATATCATATTCATATATCATCTAACATCGCACTAAGTATTGAATCACATAAACAAAAGAAAAACCAAAAGCACAAATCATTCACAACACAAGATATGCATGGTTCACCCCCATCCTGGGGCTACGTCCACCAATTCTTCATCTTCTTTATTAGCTTCTTTCAATCTTCTTACATGAACAAAGCCTCAAAATCTACTCCATAGAGGACAGGAGATCTGCACACCTCGCTAGATCTTCCTTCCTTGAGTTATAGCACAAAGCCTTCCACGGTCTCTTACAATCACTTGCACTTAGCTCTGCAAGCCTCACACAGTATGCACCAAGCAATTAGCACTCAGCACTTAGCACACTTGCAACAGACTAGTCACTACTAGTCACTATTCACTACTCACTATTCCTTACATCGCCTAGACTTCTATTTATACATTACAAAATAGGCATAAGCATAGGTAAACCCATGGGCCAACATCCCCATACCCATTACATAAGGACAAAACCTAAAAAGGCCCTAAAAAGGGGCCAAGATCCTGTGATATTCGCTTCGTCTTGTGCTCCACGTTCGATAGCCTGTCGAAGTCCCAAAAATAGGTCAAACATGACCAAGGATTCTCAAAACTTGGTCAAGGGCCAACATATACCAAGGAGACCTAGTCTTAGGAGCATCTTATCTCATAATGTACATTAAATATATTGTAAACGGAGGTTCCCCCCTCAAAGTGGACAATTATTCATTGACTTTTTATCATTTTTAAGGTGTTAGTTCATAACATTTGGTATCAAAGCATCGATCCTAGGGTTTTGTTGCTTCAAGCAAATCATCTTGTAATTTTCACTATAACTTATTTTTTTCTGACATGATTTAGATCATGAAATTCAAATGTTACTCAATATACATATATAAGTATTTCTGGTAAAAAATTCAAGTTCTTTTTCATTATACTTTTAGAGATATAGCCTATGGAAGATAGGGTCTTTGACTTTTGCTAAAATAAGTTTTAAAGGAGTCATCTTGGTATTTTCACTATTACTTTTTTTTGTGAAGTTTCAGATAGTGAAATTTTGTGGAGACTAAGACCACATACTGTAGTATGTTTGATCCAAATTTCAAGTTTTGGGTCGTTACATTTTCAGATATATCTTCTATGGAAGTTGGATTTTGTGACTAGTCATGAAATTAGTCTCAAACAAGACATCTTTTTATTTTCGCTATAAACAAATTTTGGTGAGGCTTCAGACTTTGAAATTTTAAAATCCTAAGGAGACATAGTGAATTAGATGTGGAATTTGTTTTAGAATTTGAATCATTATTATTTGTGAGATATATCTTGTGGAAGTTGGGGATTTTTACTAATCCTTAAATTAGTCTTAAACAAGTCATTTTGGTATTTGTTCTATAACATTTTATCATTGATAGTTCAGACTGTGAAATTTCCAGGCATTTAAAAATTCATACCAGAGTACTGCAGGTTGAAATTTCAAACTCATAAGGGTTCAAAGTTTGGAGATATATTAGGAAAAAGGTCAGTCAGCCATACATACTCCAAATTAAGGGTCTGAAAGATATGTAACTTACAATTGGCATAACTTTTGATTGGAAGATCTATTTTTGGTGATTCAAAATTTGTGTTAAAGAGAAAATAGAGAAATATTATTATTTTTATCCCACATGGCTCCCAAAAAAAATTCAACCCCAAATAAACCTCCAGAAATCTTGCACAGGTTGTCGAAAGAAAATTAAGGTTTTAAAAACAGACTAAACCAATTAAAGAACCAAGTTGATGAAATGAGTGGTAGTATGTTGAAACTAGTGGATTTATCACGTTCTTAGGAATCCCTTAAAATGAATTGGAAGATGAAATGAAAAAGAATATGGATGAAAATAAGAATGACATGAAAAAAAATATGTGTGAAAATAAAGAAGAATTTTTTAAGTCCATAGAAGCCATGTTCTTACAGAGAATCCCTAAAAGGGATATGAAGATCCAAGGAAAACATGAAAATAAGGAGAAAAATGGTGTTGATACTCAATCACATATGGTGAGTATTTTATCACATTTGGAGAGCACAAACACTGAATCTCAGAATCATGAATATTCATTATTCTAAGATACAGATCGTCAAGGCTTCAAGTCAACACCAACGAACTACTTCAGTCCAAAGATCGATATGAGAAAGTTTGATGGTAGAGATCTTATAACATGGATATTCCAAATGGAGCAATACTTTGATATACACCAAGTTTCAACCTTATAAAAGGTACACATTGCATCCTTATATTTAGAAAATGATCAATTTGTTTGGTATCAATGGCTTTGTGAAAGAAAAAAGAATTATATTATATTTTCGTCAATTTTTACAGATAAATTGATATCACATTATGGGGATATTAAGAGCAATACATTCTTTAGTCAAATGATAAATCTTCAGCAAAAAGTTCAAGTTCTAGAAGACATTCAACAATTCCAGAAGCTCGGTCTCAGGGTAAAGAACATTCTCGAGGATAATTTGTTAGATATATTTATGGGAACTTTAAAGGAGAACATTCAACATGAGGTGTGTCTCTTCAAACCTAAATCCCTAGAGCAAGCTTTCAATATTGCAAGGAAAGTGGAAAACAAAAATATGGCTACTAGAATGTTAGCCACTAATAATGATAGAGAGCAGCATGTTCCCTCTCCTAACCTCACTCAACTAACAAGGTTGACACCTTATCAAATGGATGAAAGAAGATCAAAGGGACTATGTTTCAATTGTAACAGCAAGTACAGTAAGGGACATAAATGTAGTGAGAAGAAATTATTCTACATAGATTGTGAAGAGGAAGAAGATCAAGAATTGGAAACATCACAAGATATAGATCTAGAAGAGACTACTCGAACGATATATTTTCATGCATTGGTTGGCATTAGTACTCTACAAACCCTCAAGATATAAGGATACATTAAAAATAAAAATGTAGCAGCGTTGATTGATTCTGGTAGTACCCATAACTTCATCAATGAAAAATTAGCAAATGATCTCAATTGCTTTGTATTTCCAGCACCAGAGTTTCAAGTAATCACTACAGATGGAGGTACCATAAATTGTTCTGGGAAGTGTCATAGTATTAATCTCAATATGGGTAAGTATTTATTGGATAGTCCCATGATTTCCATCCAAATTAGTGGCGTTGATGTTGTATTAGGATTCCAATGGTTACAATCATTAGGAACAATAGCCCTTAATTTTCAAGATCTTTTCATGAGATTTTCCTTAGAAGGAAAGGAAATTGAGTTTAGAGGTATCCAAGGGAAACTTTCTAAGGTGATAATCTCTAATAACATGAAAAATTACTCAAAAAGGGACATTGTGGTGTAATTTCAAAATTGTGCTCACTAGATGTTCAAGAATTTATATCCTCTGCTCCAATAGATCTCCAAATGGTTATCAACAAACATTCCAAGGTATTTGGATAGTTTCTTAGGTATTCCACCGGCTCGAGATCATTATCATGCTATTCATTTGCGACCCAAAATTGCACCACCTAACATTAGGCTTTACGGGTATCCATATGCACAGAAGAGTGAGATTGGGTACATGATCCAAGAAATGTTAGAGGTTGGCATCATTAAACCTAGACAAAGTTCTTTCTCTTCACCAATAATGATGGTTACGAAGAAGGATGGTTCATGGCGTATGTGTCTAGATTATAGACAACTAAAAAAAATGACCATCAAAGATAAGTTTTCTATTCAATTCATTGATGAATTATTAGATGAATTGCATGGAGAAATTTTTTTATTAAGTTGGATCTTCATTCAGGATATCATCAAATCAAAATGAGGTAGGAAGATATTCCCAAAATAGCCTTTAGAACACATGAAGGTCATTATGAGTTTTTGGTTATGTCATTTGGACTTACTAATGCACCTTCAACATTTCAAATCTTGATGAAATCTATTTTCAAAGCCTTCCTTAGAAAAATTGTGTTAGTATTTTTTGATGACATACTAATCTAAAAAAAATAATGGGAAGAGAATGTACAACATGTTGACAGAGTATTACAACTTTTGGAAGAGAAATAACTTTATGCAAATCCTTCCAAGTGTGCTTTTGGGGTTCAAGAAGTGGAATATTTGGGTCATATTGTATCTCATGAAGATGTAAAAGTAGATCCTAACAAAATTAAATCTATGAGGGAATGGCCAGTTCCAAAAACCTTAAAGAAACTTAGAGGATTCTTAGGATTGGCAAGCTCTTATCATGAGTTTTTCAAGAACTATGGTCAAATAACAACATTATTAAAGAAGGAAGAATTTTCTTGGACTCAATAAGAAACCCAATATTTTCATATGATAAACAGGCATAATGGGTCAAGTGGTTTCCCTTGGCATAATGATGGTTCAACACATCATTCCATACTTCATCAAAAATGTCCCCATTTCTGGCATTTTATGGATATCATCCTCCATCGATCACATCTCCCTTGAAAGGGAATGTAAAGGTTCAGGAAATGGAGGGCCACATAGGGAACCAACAATAGGTTCTCAAGCTATTGAAGGACAACTTGGTTATGGCACAAAATAGGATGAAACAACAAGCAGATCAACATCGCAGAGAAAGGGAATTTGAAGTGGGGGATTGGGTATTTATGAGTCTACAACCATATAAACAAATGTACCTCAAGCAAAAAAAGAAGGACAATAAATTAGCACCCAAATATTATGTTTGATGCAAGGTTTTGCAAAGGATTGGAAGTATGGCTTACAAATTGGAGTTGTCTCCATCATCACATGTACATCCAATCTTCCATGTTTATTTCTTAAAGAAGTTAATTGGCAATAAGATCCCAGTCAAAACTATATTACCAGAGGTTAATGAATAAGGGAAAATCATACTAGAACCATAAGCAGTCCTTGAAACAAGGATTAAGCAACTGAGAATTCGAGCAAGTACTAAGTACCTTGTCAAATGGAAGAACCTACCAATGGAAGAGGCGACGTGGGAAGATGATTTTCTCATGCATAAACACCTATGGTTAGTCAAGTGTTGAGGAAAACACTTGTTTGAAGGGGAGGGGTATGTTAATCCCTATACAAAGCCCCATGTTATGTACATAAACCCTTATTAAGACCTAGATATTGAATTATTGCATTTCTAGTGTTAAATTTGTATATCATCTAGAACCCTTCATTGTACCCTTTCATTATAAGTGTACCATTTGTCTCTTATATATATACCAAGGAGACCTAGTCTTAGGAGCGTCTTATCTAATCGTGTACATTGAATATACTGTAAAAGGATGTTTCCCCCTCGAAGTGGATTGTTATTCATTGAATTTTCATCATTTTTGAGATGTTGGTTCATAACATCTTGGATGCAGTGAAGGATAATTTGATTCCTCACTTGTCCGAGAAGAATACAACCAAGGATATGTTCGACACCTTCATAAGTCTCTACCAAAGAGTAAGCTCAGATCCATGTCAATATCCAAATTAGACTCAATTACTAGTTACCTCATGAAGATCACCCATATCCATGATCAACCTGCAACAGTTGGGGAGAAGGTGGCTGATGCAAAATTGGTAAATACAACATTGAATGGATTCTCAAAGCCTTGAGAACAATTTGTCAAGGGTATCTATGCATAGGAGAACCTTCCCACTTTTGATAGGCTTTGGGAAAATTGTATCCAGGAAGAGACTCGGGAGGAGTCTAAAGCCAGCAGGCAAGAAGGTGACGAGAACCTAGTCCTTGTTAGTCAGACGAATAATGGAAAAGGAAATGGTTTTGTAAAGGGTAATGGTGAGGAGTTATCCTCACAACCAATAAAGAAGATGGACATGAGTAAAATCAAGTGTTTCATATGTCATAAGCATATAAATTATGCATCTTCATGTCTAGAGAGGACGAAGGGTGAAGGGAAGTCATAGCAGCAGGAGGTAGTAGCCTTAGAAAAAACTCAAATGAGAGAGTTTTTTGTGAAATTTCAAAAGGATTTATAATTTGTTTCTTACCTTTCTACCAACACCGTTTCTAGGAGTGCATAGTACAAGGACAGTAGTGCACCTCACCATATGAAATCATCATGGGAGTTGTTTACCAGTCTAATAGAACAAGAATCAGGAGTACATGTGGACAATTTTGTTTCAACTTGAGTCACGTAGCTCATTGGAAGTGAAGGACATGTTGTATTTTCCAGGGCTCAAGAAGAACCTTCTTTCAGTATAAATCATGGAAGATAAGGTTTTTTTGTGGAGTTCCAGAAAGGTAAAGCACTCATCGGGACAGAAGGATCTATCACTGACAAATCTCAGGTAATTAGAGTTAGAGAAGGAAATCCATACATGTTACGAGATGAGGTTGTTCGAGCCTTGGTTCATAGCAGTGATAACCTATGTGATTTTTGGCACAGGAGGATGGGGCACTTGCATTATAAGACATTGCCAATTTTGAGGGAGATTATCACTGGTCTTCTAGATTTCAGTATTGAGTAGTATGGGGTGTGCAAAGGGTGCATGCTTGGAAAGAATGCCAAGGATTCTTTCCCAAGTAGTGATTCTAGGTACGAGGAGGTTTTGGATCTAATACACTTTTATGTATGTAGGTCGATGTCAGTGGAATCAATACATGGAGGTATGCACTATGTGTCTTTTATTGATGATTTCTCTAGGAAAACATGGATCTACTTCTTGAAGACCAAGGATGAGGTATTAACCCATTTTTAGGAGTTCAAGACTCTTGTGGAAAACCAGATAGGGAATAAGATCAAGGTCTTGAGTTGAGACTATGGGGGTGAGTATACCTCTAATGAATTCAAGGATTTCTGCAAGGAGGTAGGAATTAAGAGGGATTTGAAAATATCTTGCAACCCACAATGGAATGGGGTTGCAAAGAGGAAGAATTGGTCAATAATAGGGGCTACTAAGGCCATGATCTACGATCAATATTTTTCTATGTTCCTTTGGGAAGAGGAATGCAATATGGTAATCTACTTCCAAAACATGAATCCTCCTAAAATCCTAGAGGACAAGACACCAGAGGATGCATTCACTGGTGTGAATCTAGAGGTAATACAATTATTCATATTTGGTTGTCCAGTGTATATACATGTACCAGAAGAGAAGAGGACCAAGATGGAGCCTTCTATCATGAAGGGTGTGTTTGTGAGATACAACAAAACTTTAGAGGCTTACAAGATTTTCATTCCAACACAACAAAGGACTATGGTGAGCCAAGATGTGAAGTTCAAGGAGGACCTTTCATTTAGTAAGTCATGTGAGATCCTACCAATGATAGAGGAAGAGGAGTAGGAATCTCTGAATATTAAGTATAGATCATCAACAACTTCTAGTGCAAGAGTTCAACCTTCAAGTGAAGAGGATAGATCAACCCCTTCTAGTTTTGTCGGGAGACCTCGATGGTTCATGAAAACGTTGAGGGATGCTAAGGAGCATGTTGAGGCTCCTAGTAGTACATTCAGGGAGAGTAGGCCTATGAAGAAGTTTCCAAACTATATGGCACTGTTGAATTGCATCATTGATTCTGAGGCTTTCTGTTTTGAAGAAGCAATAGACCAACAGGTTTGGAGGAATGCCATGGTGAAGGATTATATGTGGGACATAGTACTAATATTGGAGGGAAATCTAGTTGCAAGTGTATATTCAAGAAGTTCCTTCCTCGCTAAGAGGGGGTGTTGATGTTTGTAGAATCAGATAGGAACTTCTGCACAAGTCTAGTGTCAGACGTGTAGAAATCATCCAAAAACTTAAAAGGACCTTTCTTATCTTTGTAATTCACTTTGATTAAAGATAATTATTAAAGTGAATAGACTTTTATATTGATTTGATTAATGTCTAATAAAATGTAAAGTATTTACATTAGTAATTTAGATATAATCTCCATCATCGATTGAGATTTAATCTAAATGAATCACAGTGTGTTGAGACACAAAGAGAGCAAAGAAGGAATTTTTCTCAGTCTGGAGGAGGAGAGAACAAGAAGTTGCAACAAGTGGAAGAACAACCCAACAGTATGAAATTTGTGGAGGTCATACTATTTAGAAGGGAGGCAGATGCCATACAATTTTTGTGGTCGTATAGCCATGGGCAGGTCGTACAATAGCATATCTGTGTTAGGGAAGCCAAGACAGGTTGTGGGCAGGCGGTATAGAATGCGGGTAGTTGATCTGAGAAAATCAAGCAGTGGAGGCAGTAGATCGGGCTATAGGAGCACCATATCGGGTAATCATACAGACGATTTCTTCAAATGAGTTTCTGGCAAGGTTGAAACAACCATTTTTGTTGTAATTTGATTCTTTTCTCACTGGGATATTTTCCCAGTTTGGGATCCCTTATAATCTTTGAGTAATTATAATGAAAATTTGATAGTTTAAGGGAAGGAATATTGTGTGTGCTCCCATTGTTTAATTTCCAATTAATTTCTATCCAGTGTGTAACTATTCTATGGTCTGAATTTTCTATTTAAAATTTTGCAAGTCATTTTTGCTTGAGATCATAAGGAAGTAATTTTCCCAGGGTTGAAATTTTGACAATTCCTAGCC
Source organism: Picea mariana (assembly GCA_032191745.1). Taxonomy (NCBI): domain Eukaryota; kingdom Viridiplantae; phylum Streptophyta; class Pinopsida; order Pinales; family Pinaceae; genus Picea; species Picea mariana. The sequence goes on from JASDQU010102648.1 coordinate 148,795, forward strand.
ACAAAAAAGAGTTATAATCTCTTCTAATTTATTGCCTTGTGCTTAGTCAAATTATTATGATGTCCCTCTTCTTATGCTTTCCACTCCTCATTCTACACTTTTCCATAGCAATGGTGCCATTACCGTAAGCATTTTTTGTACTACTACTTTCTATTCTATCAATTGGGTACAATTTGACCTACTAAAAATGTTTCTTTAATTCATATAATATATGTATTTCATACATACTAATACTAACACAAAAAATACATATTAAAAAATTGTCTTTGGGAAACATAGTCCAGGGCCTTCTGGCTATAAGATTTTTCAAATGTTTATCAGTTCATTTTGACATAAAACCCGTTGCATTATTTAAAGGCCATGGAGATAACAATAATCATTTGTAATTTCCTCATCTTCAACCTCCCATATAAGCATGATATAGTGATCTACAATTTTCTCAACTTCCACTAGAATACCATTTCTCTCAATTTCCACTAGAACACCATTTCGCTAGAGGACTTTGATTGGATTAGGGAATTTGTACAATGTCAAGAGGGAATGAAGATCCATATCATCCAATAACATATGGGGATTTGGAAGGTTGATGTTTTTTGGGTTGTATTGCTTCACAAAGAAGCGATGTGAATCCATGCATTCCTCATTCTTCCAATCAATGCCCTCATTTACTTCATTGTTTAGTCCTAGCTTATTCACTAGGCATTATGCATGCCAATAGGCATGCACAACACACCCTTGGGCCTATTGTGGATCCTTGTTGGTATTTTTGTGCATTCCAGCAAGCACCCACATGGAAAGTTCACTTTTAGAGAGGAGGATATTGTGCATTGATAAAATCCATGTTTTTGTAGAAGTTTTGTCTATGTTATCCTCCTTGTGTTTATGGATGTAGATCCTTAAGACACCAAAAAAAGTCGTGTTTTATGTCAACTTCAAAGTGATTATGCTCTCATATTTGATCCTTCTTAATGAATGAACTGTTGGAGTGTTTAAGCTCATACATTCTCACTTAGTTATGCTTGAAAACAATCTTGAAAGTGTTTAGTTCTTGGTTCATGATATATATGATTATGAGAGGTCAATCATTGGTAAAACAAGGGGAATAACTTGCCCTTTTGATCAGAAATGATTTGCATCTCACTTCTTAAATCTAGATGTTAAGGTTTCTCGGGCTTACAGTTTCATATCTAAATCCATTTACAGTGATATGTGGCATGAAAACCTTTAATTTTTCACCTAAAACAAACACTGAATATATACTTCTAGAGGCATGTTATCAACTAATTTATAGTTTCATGTTATGCTCTATGCATGTTAGGGTTTTTTATTCTTTTTTCAAATCTAAAAATTCCTGTTAATGTAAAATAGGACTTACAATTTCTTGTAATTCCCATTTTACTTTAGAGGGTGCAACAAATCTGGTATTGAAGTTGAAGTGTCATGTGATTAGGTTCACATGATATTTTTCCTTATTAGCAAGTTCTTGGAGCAAGATATAAATTTTGATTGGAACCGTGTTGTGGTTTCAAGATACATATTTGACAGTCTACTTTACAATTATATGTATATTTTCTATTTTTCACAAATTTTGCTTTCTTGTGTATTTTCTAGACAAATGTTCCCATTGTTGTCACACTTACTTATACTGAGAGGGGGGGGTGAATCAATATAGTACTATTTTTCCTTTTCTTACATTTTTTATCAACTTATTACTTCATCATTCATAAGCAGTTAATAATAAATACAAATACAAACATATAATCCACAGTACATGGAGATTTAACGTGGAAACGCAAATGGGAGAAAACCACAAAACTTTTCTTAATAAAATCTCATCGGCATCAACCCACTATTACAAATATTGCAAGAACCAAACTGCAGGAGACACTAATCCCCTTAGTTGAGCACCAACTCAACACTACTTGTAGATACCAATTTTACTAGAAACATCATTCTCTTCAAGCTATCAATAATACCATATTATCTCTTCCATTCAAGACTTCATCTATACCAGTCTATTGTTTTGTCTCTACTGTCACGGTTCACAACATTGCATACTTTCATGAGTTCCTTTATCCTTGCACCTCCCAGTCTCCCTTACATTATCTTCCTTTCATTCTCTAGCATCCTTGGACCTCATAGCCTCAAATCTTCTCTTCACATGATCCACACTTACTCGCACTTTTCACTCTTCCATCCTTTCTTAATTCTTCACACTTAAACTCGATTTGAGCATTGTTACTTATGCATTCCATACTTTCATGAATTTGTCCACATACAAAAGTATGTCCATGGAGTTGGCTCTATATCTCTTCAAAATCAGGTTGCGACATTCCTTAGAAACTAACATAGGCTCCCCTTGGGTTTCATGTGCAATATTCTCTCAAACCACAATACAGACTTCAACACTCAACATCCTTCAGATTTGGTCCTTCTTATAAAGTGTGGTCATTGATCTGATTTCTACCAATCAAAACACAAAATACGCCCTCATCACTCAACAGTCATCCAATCTATCCTTGATTGGATATTGATCGTCAATATTCTTTATCATATCGATACCATGTGTAACCACATTTCATAGCCATCATCCATTATGAACCTTTGTTCAACCATAAACATCAATCTACTTAACTATCCTACAGAACACACCATGCAACCACGATGCACAACAACCATTCGATCTGGATCTCGGATTGATCTCGACCATTGATCTAGTTTTCACATAGTTTGAAACTTCAACTCACAACCACCATCTAATCAGATATCAGATTGATCTCATCCTTCTATCTTCCTTTATGGATTCACTACAGGTCTAAGCCATATCTCTTCTTTGTTTCAAACTTTCACGACCTCCAAAGTACACCCTCAAGTTTCACCACACTCATTTTGCACTCATACTTAGAAACTTTTCTAAGTATTTCATCCTGGGTATAAGAGACATCATGAGCCATTGGATCTCTCACCCTCTAGGTCGTCCGATCTATGACAAGTGTCGACCTCCTGGGCCATCTGATCTTTCACCCTCTGGGTTGTTCGATCTGTGACAAGTGGCGACCTCTTGGGCCATCGGATCTCTCACCCTCTGGGTTGTATGATCACTCTCTAGGTACTTAGTCATTTTTTAGAAATCTCTTGGTACTTATTCATTCTTGATACTTAGGTAATTCTCGAGATTTCACTGTGGGCCATGGGTCTACAACATTTCCCCAACTCTATATTTTTTACCTCGTCCGTCCGACCGATTCTTGACACTTTGTCATTTTTTGGACTCTTGTCGCAGGTCCACGAGACATCTTCATTCGATCGATTCCTTCTTGATACTTAGTCATTTATTGAGACATATTTTCCCAATTCATTATTGGTACTTAGTCATTTTTCAATATCTCATCATGGGTAGTAGGTCTACGACATTTTTTTGACTTTATATATGTGACCTCATCCGTCGGACCGATTCTTGACAATTAGTTGATTTTTCAAACTCCTACTACAGCTCTCTTACACTTATTCAATTTTTTGAACTCCTACCATGGGTCTCTTACACTTAGTTGATTTTTGAACTCTCACCATGGGTCCATGGGTCTGAGGGTTTGTGCTCATTTCTCCACATACTCTCAATTCTCTGTCGTGCTCACTATCTCTGCGATGTATTGGTACTTCATCATTTTTCGAGATCTCTTGTGCTTATGTTGCAGATGAGGTGGCTTCCATGTTGACGTCTTCTTCATGTACACTGGATGAAGTGTCATTGGTACATGTCATGACACGTGGCACTGCATGTGGCATCACTTACATGGAATTCCTTTGATGTGGAATTCATCTGACTAGACACACGGTGTTGATGAGGTTGTTATCATGGCGTTGACGTGGCTAAGTTGGCCCACCAAATATCAGACCCCAATCTTTGATCGTATCCATTGATTTTAGGAGATGAATGGTCGAAATTTATCCTATTCTGGGTCCACATTTCTCTACGTCAAAATTTAACACATTTCATATGGTTCCATGACTCTTCAAATTACATAAAAGTGATTTTTCAATATAAACCTTTTGAAATTGTGTTGCCTTGTGAATGTGGGATATATCATTATCGCCATTTCTATGTTCTAGTTAACCTGGGCCTTTCTTGCTCAACCCTTCCACATGGTTGTCTTCATTCAGATTATGATTTCACCATACATGTGTAACCTAAATTCTCTAGGATTGATTGTTCACAATCATTATGTCTTCATACAGAACCTCATTACCGCACAAAAAATTATCTTCTTCTTCTGTCTAGTCTATTTTGATTCTCTCTGGTCTTCATAGTTACACACAATCATCTTGTTGTTATGGCATTATCGTTCTGGGTAAATAGTGAGGGATCTTGTAGAAGGTCAAGATATTCACAGTCTCCCCCTGTCTTTGGTATAAAGGGATTATCTCCCCCTTACATTGTACTCTTTATTCTTTGTTCTGAAACCAACACCTTTCTTCTCATCTCTCTACAACACCCCATGATCATGTACGCCTCTTGGATTACTTTAGTGATTGGATAAAATAGGTACCACCTCCTTTTTTTGTCTTGGATACTCAAATACCTCTCTAGGAAGTGGTTTTTTAAAGATATCAACAACATGTTCCTTTGTGCCAATATATTCCATCTTGACATCCTATTCTATGACTTGTTCTCTTAATAAATGATACTTGATTGGAATGTGTTTTTTCTTCGAAGGTATGACATGATTCTTGGAGATATTTGTTGCAATAGTATTGTCATGCAGTATTGATATTGGTCGATTATACTCTACATGAATTTCCTTCAACATTTGTTTCATGCAGAGAACTTGTGAACAACATGTTGTTTCTGCAATGTATTATGCTTCTGTTACGGATAGGGAAATTGATGATTGCTTATTACTGAACCAAGACACTATATTTTTACCCAGAATGAACAATCCACCACTAGTGATTTTTCTATCATCCACACTACCTACCCAATCTACATATGTGTAAGTTGTCGGAGCAAAGTCTTTTCCTGTGGGATACCATAAACCAATGTCCAACATCCCTTTAAGATATTTAAATATTTGTTTTACTTCCTACACATGTGTTTCCTTTGGTGCAACTTGAAACTTTCCAACTAACCATATTTCATGCATTATATCTGGCCTTGAAGCAGTCACATATAGTAGGCTACCTATCATTTATCTGTATAGAGTTTGGTTAGATTCCTTTGATTCATCCTCTTTGCTTAGTTTACAACCAGTGACCATGGGTGTGCTGACAGGTTTGCAGTCTTCCATTTCAAACTTATTTAGCATTTCTTTGATGTATTTAGAACTATCCTAGGAAGAATGATAGTTCTCCAAGCATGGACATCTCAAATTCATTTTGCATATCTTCTGCAAACTTTTGACTCATTCAATCTACATTACTTCCAAAAATGATATCATCGACACAAACTACAATGATGAGCATCTATGCACTTTCTATTTTGATGTAAAGATTGTTATCTATTGTTCCTATTTTGAAACCTTCTTGTTGAAAGTACTTGTCAAGTCTTGAACACCATGCTCTGGGAGATTGCTTTAACCCATAAAGTGTTTTCTTCAAAATGAAAAAGTAATCTCCATTTTCTGACAATAAGAATCCTTCGTGATGTTCAATGTACACTTCTTCCTCTAAATCTTCATTCAGGAACGATGACTTGACATCCATCTGACACACCTTAAAATTATTGAAGCTTGAAAATGCCAAAAAAAATCTAATGGCTTCTAGTCTTGCAACATGCACAAAGGTTTCTTCAAAGTTAATAACCTCTACTTGTGCATACCCTTTACAGACCAATCTTTCTTTATTTCTTACTCTTTTCCATCTTCATTCAACTTATTTTTGAATACTTACTTTGTATCAATCACATTTTTATCTTTGGGTCTTGGGACAAGTTACCATGTCTGATTTTTCTCAATCTAGTTTAACTCTTCTTACATAGCACTTATACAATGTTGATCATTATTGTTGTGTGCAAATCATTTAGGCTCTATTTTGGACAGTAAAGAGATATTTACTTGTTCAGAATTGCTTTCCAATTTTCTCCTAGTTTAAGCCTGGGCATTTTTATCACCAAGAATTAAGTGTTCTGGATGATTTTTCTGCACAAACCTCAAAGGTGTTTTTGTATCTTAGCGTTCTTCTTCTTCTTCATTTTTTCTTCTTCTCCTTCATATGCTTCTTCTTCTTCTTTGATGTAATCCACTTCTTCTGCTTCCATTTTTTTATTGTGTGGTAGTTCTTCATCTATTCTGACATTGACACTTTCAACAATATTCTACAGTATTTTGTTGTAACATATATAGGCTTTGCTTCTTGATGAATATCCAATAAAAATTCCTTCATCTGCTCTTGATTCAAACTTGCCTAGATCCTCATCATCTTGTTTGATGTAACACTTGCTTCCAAATATTATGAAGTGTTTGATAGATGTTGGTCAACCTTTCCATAGCTCATAGGGTGTCTTGTCACCGTTGACTCTAATTTACCATATGTTTAGAATGTCGACAACAATGGAAAATGTGTCTCTCCAAAAGATGTCTGAAAGCTTTGCTTCATTTAACATTGTCCTAGCAATTTCTTGTACATGTCTATTTTTCCTTTAAACTACTCCATTTTGTTGATCAGTTCTTGCAGCGGAATACCATCCTTTTATTCCATGGGTTTCATGGAATTATTCAAATTCATTGGATGTGAACTCACCTCCACTATCTGACCTTGATCATTTTATTTTCAAATCAGTCTCATTCTCAACTAAAGATTTGAATGCTTTGAAATTTTCAAATGCCTTGGATTTCTTTTTGAGAAAAGCAACCTAGGTCATTCTTGTATAATCATCAATGAGAAACATAAAATATCTTTCTCCTTGCAGGATTTTTATCATTGTTGGTCCAAATAGATCTGTATTCACAAGTTCCAATGGATTGGATGTTGCATATTCCTTTATCTTGAAGCTCACCCTTTTTTATTTTCCATCCTAGCACTTCTTGCAAACATTGCTTGAGGGTTTTGTGATCTTTGGCATATCTCTTATTGCTTGATTGATACTGATTTTTACCAAGTTGTCAAAGTTCATATGACCCATTCTTTTATGCCTCAACCAACTTTCATCTATCTTCCCCATGAAGCATTTTTTTTCCATTAATTTAATTAAGAATGTATACATTATTTGGGGTCTTGATTTCTTTTGCAACCAGCTTGCCTAAATTTTCTTTTATGATCTCACATTATTGGTTGTCAAAAGTAAGAGTATGTCCTTGGTCACACATCTAGCTTAAACTAATCATATTATGTTTCAATTTTTCAACACACAAAACATTTTTAACTTTAGCTCTTCCATTGTCAAGACTGAGAGTGTCTTTTCCAACTATATTTGACCTACCATTGTCTCCAAAGGTAAAATTGTCTTCATTCTTATTTAGGGTGATAAACTATGTTCTGTCTAGTGTCATGTGATTAGAGAAACCACTGTCAATGACCCACTTATCCTTATTCTTTTGTGCATGAAATGCAACTAGAACGAGCATGGATTTTTCTTTCTTTTGTTCACTTTGTTCCTAGTTTCTTTCCATGATTGTTGAGGCTTCCTTTTTCCGATATTTTCTGAAATTGCTTCTACAAAATTTTGGTGTATGCCCAAAAGTATTGTAGTTATAACATATGATGTTATAGTTCAGCAAAGGGGGAAATGAGTTGTAATTTCTCCTTGATAATCCATGGGTATCTTTGTTGTTTTTTCTAATATAACAATCTCTTACATTTGTTCTACAATATATTTCTTTATGAACAAAACCATTGCAAGAATAACAATAGCCAAAACAATAATATTGGTACCTGATTGTGTGATTCCATCTTGATGGGAGAATCTTCTTGATTCTATCCTTGTGAGGAAGATTTGTATTTTGTGGAACATATTGTTCTTCCTTCCTGTTGTCTTCAACCTTAATATATTTTTTGAGTATATCGACATAATTCTTGGTTCTTTCTTCTCTTGGTTGTTTTGAAGAGGTTGATGCTTCTTCATTAGCATCTTCCTTCTTTTCATTATAACCAAGACCAGTCTTTTCAAATGGTGATCTTTGACAATTTAAGATTTCATTCAAGATTATAGAGATCTTTTCAAATTTCATGTTGGTATGTGATCTTTTCAACTCCTTTCTTAGATAAAATATTTCAGATTCTAAACTACTGTAGATATCTTCTTTTTCTTTTAGTTGGTCTCTTATGACTTTTTCAATTCAATTTTTATTTTCCACTTGTGTTTTTAAACTGATGATGATATTTTCAATTTCATCAAAGCTTTATTTTAGATCAAGCATTTATTTTATGTACTTATTCAGTTGTTCCTTTAGTATCCATTTATTTTTCCTTAGTTTCTCTATATCATTTAGAGCATATATGATATCTCCTTCAATGTCTACCTCTACATCAATATCAGAGTATTCTCCTTCTGTTAGGTTTTCATTTCCATTTTTTATGGCATCAATCTGTGTCTGTACACTCATAAAGAGAATTTCTTCAATTTCATTGTCATCATCATCAGGCGAGTTGTTGTCTTCATTTGTATATACATTTTTCTTTTTTCTATAGAAATTTTTATTATTTTCAATCTTACATTTCTTGTACCTTTTGAAACTAGAATCGTATTTCACATTTATATCTCCATTCTTTACATAAGGACATTTTGAAGAAAAGTGTCCTACTTATCCACAATTAAAGCATATGAAGGAAAGATTAACTTTGTATTTTCTTGATCCTCTCTTGATATTTCTAACAAAGTTTGCTTCCTCTTCATCTGATTCGTCGTTTGATTTGTCACTTGTTTTTCATTCTTCTATCTTTGTCTTCTTTGTGCCTTGAAAGTTGCTTCCTTCCTTGGTGGATTTTCTTGTTTATCCTTTTCTATCAAAATTTCATATGCAATGAGAATTCCATGTGATTCATCAATTGTCAAAATGTCTAGGTCCTTCATTTCTTCAATGGTAGATATATTGGGGTTGAATCTTGAGGGAAGTGACCTAAGCACTTTTTGCACAATAATGGTTTCTTTAACCTCTTCACCCAATCCATTGACGGTGTTGGAAATCTTGTATACTCAAAGAAAGTAATCTGCAATATTGTTTTCTTTCATCATAACAATCTCAAATGGAACTCTATGGGTTTGTAATTTTTCCTTCTTGACTTTGTCATCTCCTTCATATATTTTTTGTATCTTGTCCCACATCTCTTTTGTTAAAGTACAATGCATGACTTTGACAAACTCTTATTCTTCTAGGCCACATAGGATTGTACTCATGGCCTTGGAATCATAGTAACTGGGTTTCTTTTCAGTTGGATCTATTGGTGGAGTTGTCGAAGCTGTGTAACCATTCTCAACTGCACTCCAGATGTCATACCCAAGTGACTTCAAATATTTTTTCATTCTTATGCTCCAAAATGCATAATTTGATCCATCAAATAATGGAGCTTTGTTTGTAGAAAAACCTTCTATTGTGACTCCCCCACAACAACCCATTTAGAATGTCTCATTCAAGAGATATTCTAAGTGAGTTCCCCCTATATTAATTTTTTTTACAAGGTAATATATTACTACGTGGTTGGAAAGGTATTGGCATAGGGAAATTGGTCCTTGTATTCATACAATATGAAAGTATTATCTTTTACTGCTATATGCATTCTAATATTGAGTTTTCACTCTCCTTGCTATACTTATTTGTTCTCTCTCAATCTTCATAATATTTTTTGAATTAATATGAGCGCTCATTCTTACTATTTTCAGAATCAGAGTAATTTTTCTCATGATCAACTTCCAACTCCGATGAATCTAGTCTAACGGCCCACACTTGTAACTTACCATGTTGATTATCAACACGTCAATTGGTCATCAATGAAAATATAGACACATGAATGTTGAAACGGCATGCCTACATGATGACAACCTCATGACTTGGCCAGTGTCAATTGATCCACGTTGTTCCAAAACAAATATTCAATCGTGCATTATTTTTATTTTTCTCGAGACAACGCTTTTCCCAAGGAAGGGAATATTCTTCGATACCCTTCCTATTGGAGCCATAAAAACTCCCAATATTTTGATCTCTAAATAGAAAGCTATGAATACATGCCCCTAACATTTTCTCAACCTTTGGCTTTCGGCATGGAAATTGAGGTTAAAATAGGAATATTCTTTGATTCTCTCGTTTCAGAGTGTAAATAAAAGAAGCAACTATTTCACTCAAACAAAACATTCTGAAATACTTTTCCCATTTGCACTCCTGATATTTAAGCACAGGAATCGAGACTGAAATGGAATATTCTTTGATGCTTTGGCATCAGAGTGTGAATACTATGGTAAGCTTCTATACTCCAAAATAAACAACTCTGAAAAGCTAATGCAACCATCCACGACACCTAAAACAAATATTATTATATTCCCATTATTCAGAGTTATAAAATTTTATGGCTATGTTGAGATTCGAACAAGAAGCTCCGACGATGTGTACGTAATGCCATCTCAATCTTACACTATCGACACACAAATCAACGCTTAAAAGGAATATTTTTCGATTCCTTCTCTTTAGAGGAAAAACTAATCCATCACCTTTCCTCCTCCGATAGCAACGGCTCTGAGAGATAACATATTCAAATTTTGGCCCCTTTTCACCTTGATACGCAGATTTGGGCAATTTGGGGCTTTCTAATCACATTACCAGAGAAATGATGCTCTGGTTTTGAACCGGTATTAGTACACTAATAATTAAATTTGATCGTTAGGGTAATTAAATTCCTATATTATAACCTTGCAACCCTAATTAAGATCATATATGTTCATCATATGCTAAGCAATCACTTCGTTCTCCACTAATCGGCTCTAAAATGCCCTGGAAGCATTGCTTTCACTATAATCAAAGGTTTCTTGTTATTTTAAATGATTTTATTGAAATATTTTTCATTATTATGATAATTGATGATTAATCTATTAATCGTAGAATAAAAGAACAAATTATGGTGAGTCAAACGAACAAGAGATCCAGGAATTTGGGGACTTCTACTTCAATTGTTTCGCCTTAATCTTCTTCCCACCAAGTAAAGGTTTTAGTTACCGATACAACCTACCACATCGGTGAAGATCATTCCTTGAAATATGATGAGATATATCAGATCTTCTAACGCAGCACCCCTACCTCAGCAAGTTCTGCGTGACCTCCTAGTCTTGGGATCTTTCTACTTCCTTAAGCCGAAATGGCTCTTTAGTTCCCACTGGAACCTTCGCACATATAACCACAGGTCCTTCTTAGAATTTATGCTTGTGTGAACAAGCACTAGGCGCGAACCTCCACTCCACATGACCAACCAGTGTGAACACAACCTTTACCCGAAAAGGTGTTTTGGGTTTCGCGATTTCGCGATTTCTGTTGTGAGTCCCTCTAACTCCTTTGACTTCTGAAACCCCGAAATGGGCTAACGGATTCTCAGTTCCTCCCTTATGCTTCAACCATATGACCTTAGTCAAGTCCTGGGGTCCACCTCTGAGCGCGTCGGGATTTCACAAATTTTGAGTTCGTGATGTGACTCCTGTCCTTTCCCCCGAAGTCTGAACTCGCGACTTCCTTGCTACGGATCGACGGTCCTAATTCCTCCTCGATATGATGAACCAAATTGTATCAGAATTTTCCATATCGAGATTTCATAACTCAAGATCTCCAAGTCACAACCTTCTCCACACTCCGACTCTTGATATGTCGAAATCCAAAACCACAAGATCAATGGCTCCAATTGATCCAGATCTAAAAATGAATATTCCTCCTAAGCTTGCGAGTGTTGAAAGACATTCAACCTTAACTTCTTCATTGATCCATTGGATCTAACGGTCCATGGGTAGTTCTCCTTCTGAGGATTTCAACCATCCATTCAGGCTCTTTGACAAATATTACCAAATGACTTGGCACCCTTCCTTCTGAGATTTCCTTCTATGAAATGACTTCGACCCTCATATTCCCTTCGAACTCTTCAAAGCCTCTATCCTTCCTGAGTTTGGTTCTTGATGCAAACTCAAGGATTCTAGGGAATTATTCCCGCACTCTTCGCAGCTTCACTATAATCTTTGATTATCTGAAATCTCCAACTCTGCGCACTCCTCGCAACAGTAGGTCTTCAACCACTCATTGGGTTGGAAAATTCTAAGACTTCAATTGGCCTGCACACACCTTGCAAGACTCTACACTATAATTTCACTTCTGTTGGTATGAAAAACAACGGTATCTCTCCTGAGCTTTTCTGAGGTAAAACTCAGAACTTGTCAATGCACTCCTTGCAGACTTTCACTGCACTCCTTGCAGGAATTCTCAGGAAGATAAACAATTGAAAATCATACTCTCCCTCTTACGGACTTCATACATTCAACATGAAATCATGCATATACACAGCATTGAAACAAATGCATAACAGAGACTGAAATTAACGGTAAACCTACCATTCAATAGATGTAAACAGAATTCAAAAACACCATGAAGTTGGATCAAAGATTTCTTATATTAATCCAAGTGCATCTGTACATGGGTTCTATAGCAACAGTTATCTTCTCATACAAGTTTTTTTTTTTTACAATCTTTGTTCTCCTCTACTCTCTCTTGCTCTACAGCTCTTTAGCTTTCACACCGATAATAAATGAATACAATAAAATACATACGAGGGAGCTTTCTAGATTTTTCCCTCCTACTACTCAAGCTATCTAATCAAATTAAAGCCTATATCTACTTTACATTTATTACATTAAATGCTTACAACCGACAGATGAGAGCAATGCTCGAGATCTGAGTTACGATCTCTAAACCATAAAAGAAAAAATATATTTTCCAGATATTACATTAATGCTTCATCATTCCAAATTCAAAACATCCTCAAAACTCGTGATGGTGCATATCCATCTATCCTTCCGCTTTGCTGGCTTGCTTACGATGCTCCTGCATCATACTCCTCTGGCTAAAAAAATCATGGGCTCCTGTCCATGAGCTCCTGCACCGTCTATCCATGTTCCTAGATCTTCGCTTCACCTTCCTAACTAGCATCTTCAATCAGGTGTCCCTTCCACTTTACCAAATATTCAAAATACGTCTTTATCTGAGTCTTCTTACTAACTCTCTAATCAATGATCTTTTCCGTCTACGGATTTTCAGCTACAGGCATCTGTTTGACCCACTGAACTTCTTTCTGAGTCTTTACTCCTCTCGCTTCATATTCTCTATAAGGATACAGATCTGCTACATTGAATATGGGTGATATGCTCACATCATCTGGAAATTCTGTCTCATAACTATTTGCCTCAAATTTTCTCAGAATACTACATGGCCCTATCTTTTTCATTTTCATCTTGTTGTTATATGTTCCCCTTGGGAATATTTATTTTCGGAGGTGTGCTAAGAATAAATCTCCCACTTTGAACTGTAGCTCTCTCCTTTGTTGATCTACTTTGCGCTTGTATTCCTGGTTGGAACTTTGCAACCGCTCTTTAATATTATTGTGGAGCTCGTGCATCTCCGCTGCAAAATATTCCGCTCCAGCACTTCTAAACGCATGCTTCTCTAAGTCCCTCAACTCATATACTCCCCTTGGCTACATTCCATACATTATCTAGAATGGGCTCTGTCATGTGCTTATGTTAGGTGAGTTATTATATGAAAACTTTGCTTGCGGAAAAATCTAATCCAACTGACTGTGATGTTCAGCTACTAAACTCCTCAACAAGTCCCCCAAACTTCGATTTACTACCTCAGTCTGGCCATCCGTCTGAGGGTGATATGATGAGCTAAAAGATAAACTTGTCCCCATCTTTTTCCATAGTGTCCTCCAGAAATGACCAACAAATTTGGTATCTCGATCTGAAACAATACTCTTGGGTAAACCATGAAGTCGAACAACTTCTTTGAAAAACAGGTTTGCAATGTGTGTTGCATCACTGGTTTTTTGACATGGAATAAAATGTTCCATTTTTTAGAATCTGTTGACTACCACAAATATGGAATCACAACCTCTCTATGTCCTTGGTAGTCCTAACACAAAATCCATGCTTACCGCGTCCCACGGTCTCTCTGGTACTGGAAATGATTAATACAAACATGTATTCTGTCTTTTCATGTTTGCATGCTGGCAAATTCTACATCTATTGACAAATTTCTTGACATTTGTCCTCATCCCTGGCCAATAGTACAAATTGTTCAGTTGGGTGAACATTTTATCTTGGTCAAAATGTCTAGCCAATCCCCCACTATGTTTTTCCTTTAAAATATTCTCTCTCATAGAACTCTTCGTGATACACAATTGATTTCCTTTGAATAGCAATCCATCCTGGATCAAATATTCAACCCATTGGCTTCTATCTCTCAAAAAAGGATTCTCACATGCTTCATAAGAGTCCCTGAAATCTGAATCATCTCTGTACATATCCTTAAGGCTATCAAAACCTAAGGTCTTCACACGAAACTCTTGCAGAATCAAACATTTCTTGCTCAATGCATCAACAACCTTATTAGAAGTTCCAGAAATGTGCTTTATAATAAAAGTAAAGTTCTGCATAAATTCAACCCATTTTGCATGTTTCTAGTTCAGTTTCTCCGGTCTAGTTACGAATTGTAAATCATGGTTGTCATTGTACAAAATAAAATCTTTCGGAACCAAGTAGTGCCTCCATTTCTTCAGCGCATGTATGATTGCATAAAACTCTTTATCATACGTGGAATAATTCCTCTTGGCATCATTCAGCTTCTCACTGAAGTATGCAACTGGTCTATTGTCTTGACTTAAGACTGCTCCAATCGCAAATCCACTTGTGTCACATCTCACTTGAAATGTCTTACTAAAATATGGCAAAACCAAAACTGGTTGTCCAGTTATCTTCTCCTTTAACAACTTGAAACTTATTTATGCTTCCTCTATCCAATGAAAAGATTTAAGTCTTTTCTTGATTGTGTCCATCATTGGTGCACTAATCTCGCTAAAATTCCTGATGAACTTCCTGTAAAAACTGGCTAATCCATTGAAGCTTCTGACTTCAAAGATATTCCTTAGCGACGGCCATTCTTTGATCACTTTTACTTTCTCAGGATCCATCTTCAACTCATCAGAAGAGATCACAAAACCTAAGTAAACAAGCTCTTTCTTCATGAAATATGACTTATTCATATTTATTAGCAACTTCTCTTGCTGCAACCTCCTCATCACTAGAGTTAGGTGTCTCAAATGTTCTTCCTCAGTCTTACTGAAGATCAGTATATCATCCAGATACACAATTACAAACTTTCCAATTAAATCCTTCAAGACTTCGTTCATCAATCTCATAAAAGTACTTGGCGCATTCGTCAAACCAAATGGCATGACAAGACATTCATACAATCCTTCATTCGTCTTGACTATTGTCTTCCATTCATCACCTTCCCTCATTCTAATCTGATGATATCCACTTTTCAAATCAATTTTTGAAAAAAACTTTGCTCCACTCAAGCAATCCATCAATTCATCCATCCTCATTAAAAGGAAATCTATACCTGATGGTGATTTTGTTTATAGCCCTCGAGTCTATACACATTCTCCGTCCACCATCCTTCTTTGGACTTAACACTATTGGTACAGCGCATGGACTCAAGATTTCTCTGATCAACCCTTTGTCCATCAAATCTTGGGCTTGCTTCTTAACTTCTTCATTCTCCTGCGGCATCAATTTGTACGCTGCTTTGTTTGGTAAAATTTCCCCTGGTATAAGGTCAATATGATGTCTTATACTTATGATGGGAAGAAACAAACAAGGTGAATCGTCCACCACTATGTCATCAAAATTCTCAAGCATTTCCTGAATTTCCTCCGGTAGATCATCTATCGAAGTACTGGTCAAGATGACTCTAGGTTTTCTCACCACAGAAAACTGCATGTCTTTTTCTTTCTTGACTTCATCTAGAAGTTCCTTCCCACTCATGAGAAGTATAGTAGTGCTTGTTTCTTCTTTCACCTTCTTGTCTTCAATTGGCAGCAACATATGCATCCTACCATTCTTCTCCAAGGTATAGGTGTTCTTTCTTCCGTCATGAACAACATTCCTATCATATTGTGACGGTCTCCCCAACAAAAGATGACATAAATCCATGGGAATAACATCACATAAGATCTCATCTCTATATCCCCCTATCTTAAATTCAACTAAACATTGTTTAGTGAATGTTACTTGATGTCCTTTTTGCAACCATGAAACCTTGTATGGGCTTGGATGTGCAACTGTTTCCAATTCCATATTCTCCACCATTTCTGTGGATATTAGATTATCTGTACTTCCACTATACACAATTACCTTGCATACCCTATCCTTGGTCTTGCAAGCAGTTTTGAACAAACTATTCCTCTAGACTAGATTCTCTATCTCTTTCTCTATCATCAAGAGAATTTTCCGCATCATTAAGGATCTTCTGCCTTCTGCATCTTTTGCATCAACATTTTTCCTTTGCACTTCTGAAATGTGAGCTTCACCTCCTCCATCCCTTTTTCTATCGGGACATTCAAAATAATTGTGTCCTATCTTTCCACAGACAAAACACTTTATTTCACCACCTCTGCCTCTTCCTCTTCCTCTTCCTCATGCTCGAGGAAAAGTGTTCCTATCGGCATACTATCCTCCTTGTGAACTTCCTCCCCTTTCTGGGTGGTTATGAGGTTTCTTTTCTTCATCCTTGGGATTTTGTACTCTATCCTGAGAAATTGCTTTGCCTCTGCTCTGACTTCTACCTCTGCCCCTTTGAACTTGCTTTCAGGCCAATTTTACTTCTGCCTTTGAAGCGATTTGATAAGCATCTTATACATTTTTGATAGTCACCATGCTCGTCTCATCTTGAATCTCATATCTCAATCCATTCATGTATCTAGCGACTTTTTCATCGTCGCTCTCATGACGACTTGTTCTGATGTTGAGTCTGTAGAATTCTTCAGTATATTCCTTCACTGCCATCCCCTTCTGTCTCAAATTCTGCATTCTCCGAAACAAATTAATTTGGTAATCTCTAGGTATAAACATGGCTTTCATATTTGTGACCATCCTATCCCAGCTTTTGATTCGTTGTTTTCCTTTGCAACGTCTGTCATCCTGCAGTTCATCCCACCACAGTGTTGCATTCCCTTTCAGTCTAGTGACAGCATGTTTAACTTTCTTATCTTCTTCGATATCCTCATAGTCAAATTATTTATCCATAGCTCTAAAACAATCTAGAAGCTCCTCAACGTCTAAGTTTCCTTCATTCATCGGGATGTCCATTTTTTCTCTGGCCTCTATTCTTGCAACAAATTTGAATAGATGTTCCTCTGCAGCATCTTCAGCTACAACTTCTTCTTTGGCTCCAGCCTCATTTTCTCTTTCAGCCTCACTGACATCTCTAGTATCATTTGTTCACCTCTGTGTTGTCTCCATAGCATCCAATCGAGCACGAAGTTATCTCATTTCCCTTTCCATAGCTGGATCGGGCATGGGTCTCTCCTAATGTCTTCTTGGTGGAATTGTTTAAATTCGTTCCACGTAGAATTTAAATAAAAACTTGCCTTCTGTCTCCCTTGCTTACAGATAACAATGATTGAGAGCTCTGATACCACCTGACGCAGCACCCCTACCTCAGCAGTTTCTGCGTGACCTCCCAGTCTTTGGATATTTCTACTTCCTTGAGATGGAATAGCTCTTTAGTTCCCACTGGAACCTTTGCACATATAACCACAGGTCCTTCTTAGAAGTTATGCCTTTGTGAACGAGAACTAAGTGTGAACCTCCACTCCATGTGACCAACCAGTGTGACCACAACCTTTACCCGAAAAGGTGTTTCAGGTTTCACGACTTCACGATTTCTATTGTGAGTCCCTTTAACTCCTTTGACTCCCAAAACCCCGAAATGGGCTAACGGATCCTCAGCGCCTCCCTTATGCTTCAACCATATGACCTCATTCAAGTCCTGGGTTTCACCTCTGAGCGCGTTGGGATTTCGCAACTTGTGAGTTCGTGATGCGACTTCTGTCCTTTCTCTTGAAGTCCAAACTCACGACTTTCTTGCTACGAAACGATGGTCCTGATTACTCCTCGATATGACGGTCTAGATTGTATCGAAATTTTTCATATCGGGATTTTTTAACTCAAGATCTCTAAGACACAACCTTCTCCACACTCTGAATCCTGAAATGCCGAAATCTGAAACCACAAGATCAACGGCTCTCATTGATCCATATCTAACGGTGATTATTCCTCCTGAGCTTGCGAGTGTTGAAATACACTCAGCCTTAACTTCTCCGTTGATCCACTGGATCTAATGGTCCACGGTGAATCGGTAGTTCTCCTTATGAGGATTTTAACCGTCCATTTGGGCTCTTTGAAAAATCTTACCAAATGACTTGGCACCCTTCCTTCTAATATTTCCTTCTACGAAACAACTTCGACCCTTGTCTTCCCTTCAAACTCTTTGAAACCTCTATCCTTCCTGAGCTTGGTTCTTGATGAAAACTCAAGGATTCTAGGGAATTATATCTGCACTCTTCGTAGCTTCACGATAATATCTGATTATCTAAACTCTCCAACTCGATGCACTCCTCGTGACGGTATCTCTTCAACCACTCACTGGGTTGGAAAAGTCTAAGACTTCAACTGGCTTGCACACACCTTGCACGGCTCTGCGCTATACTTGCACTTCTGCTGGTATACAAAACAACAGTATCTCTCCTAAGATTTTCGGAGGTAAAACTCAGAACTTGTCAACGCAATCCTTGCAGACTTTCACTACACTCCTTGCAGAAATTATCAGGAAGAGAAACAATTGAAACTCATACTCTCCCTCTTACAGACTTCATACATTCAACATGAAATCATGCATATACACAACATTGAAACAAATGCATAACAGAGACTGAAATTAACTGTAAACCTACCATTCAATAGATGTAAACAGAATTCACAAACACCATGAAGTTGGATCAAAGATTTCTTATATTAATCCAAGTGCATCTATACATGGGTTCTATAGCAACAGTTATCTGCTCATACAAGTTTTTTTTTTTTTTTACAATCTTTATTCTCCTCTGCTCTCTCTTTCTCTATAGCTCTTCATCTTTCACACCAAGAATAAATGAATACAATACAATAAATATGAGGGAGATTTCTAGAGTTTTCCCTTCTACTACTCAAGCTATCTAATCAAATTAAAGCCTATATCTACTTTACATTTATTACATTAAATGCTTACAACCGACAGATGAGAGCAATGCTCATGATCTGCATTACGATCTCTAAACCATAAAAGAAAAAATATATTTTCCAGGTATTACATTAATGCTTCATCCTTCCAAATTCAAAACATCCTCAAAACGTGTGTTGGTGCATATCCAGATGTCCTTCTGTTTTGTTGGCTTGCTTACGATGCTCCTGCATCATCTTCAATACTGGAGATTTTCCTCCTGATGATGAAGACCTTGAAGTGCATCAAAACATCCAGAAGAGAAAAATTCATCTGGTTGTTGCACAACCTGCACTATTCACTTACAATGAGGCAACCCACTGGTGTTTTAACCATTTCAACCCTAGTACGGCCACAATTTTAAATAAATATGGTTGGCAGATAACCTCTCTACATCTTGAATACATCAGCACAAGATATCACCTTCTCGGACCTGCATGCGCCCTCAATGAACCTTTCCTAAAGGGGTTTTCTCAAAATAAAAAAGTCCCAGCCAAGTTAATGAAGAACAGGTGGGTAGATGAAGAGAATATTTTCAAGTAGGGGAAGAAGCTTATCCCTACACAAGAGTTCAAGGAACCCTACAAAATGTTGATAGTGATGTTGAATTGTTTATATGGAGAAGATAAGTGCACACATTTTCAGACAGATTGGTTTCCTATGGCCCATACCATTGTGAATATAGGACAAGTGTTCAACTGGGCAGACATATTGACTTTCAACATATGTCTCAAGATGAAAAATCCTTGTTTCTACATGTCGGTGTATTTTATTGATGCCATTTGTTCCTCAATCCCATTTCCCAATCTTGGATGGAATTGGAACCTAGATCAACCCCATGTCCATGTGTATTTCTCTAAGTTGTGGGACATAAAATACAAGAGTTATTTTTATGAAATTTGTGATCATTTTCCTCTCCCCCCTTTACAATATATTTTTGGGGCTCCCAAGGTATATAATTTCAAGTGAAGCTAGAGCTGGGATGAAAAGGATAGTTGACTAGTACCAAGGAAATTATTACACCTATGTCAAATTGTATGGCACCACAGGAGCACCTCATATTTTTCCATACTTCGTCCCATATCGCCTTCTAATGAGATAAATATCCCATCAAACCATTAGAATAGGGGTTACCTCCTTTCTCATGAGCAATAGTAAAAATCTTTGGCCCCTGTTTCTTGTTCACATAGGAAACTGTACTATATTAAATGGGAAACATGCTAGAAAAGAAGTTGAGGCTCTACAATATTTATGTTTATGCCTGGGAAGTGCAAAAGGACATGACCTCCATGATCTAGCAGTGATTCATGTTAGAGCTATGTGCCTTAATCATTCTAATATTAATGTTGTATATTTTGATGAAGATAGGTTCAAAGGAGTTTTGTTTTATGAAGAGGTATTGTATAAATTGCTTGATGATGCTACCATGAAAGAACTCCAATATGAACAAGAAGAAATGAATATGTTTCATCTAAATAAGTTTCTAAGATTGTTGCAAGAGGATCAAAAAAACTTAATCACCAAAGAGAAAGAAAAGATAAAGAAAACTAAGGAATTAGATCAAAAGAGGATGAAAGTTGATGTTGAATATTAGAGAAGACAAGCCGAGGAAGAAGATAAAAGGAAAGATGAAGAGGCCAAGGCATTGAGAAAGGACAGGGAAAAAGTAGTTGCTGAGGCAGAGGCTAAAAGACTAGTTGAAGAAGCTAAGACCCAGAAAAAAGAAAACGAAAGGGAAAAAGCTAAAAGAAAGGTAGATGAGAAATTGGAACAGCAGAAGAAAACATAATGAAGCAAAACCCTAGGGAGACATAAAATCCTAATTTGGGATTGGTGAACATTTCACCCCATGAATACACCCCCCTTAACGCCATTCCTAGTAATACCACCTTTTCTTCACAAATTCTGAGTTTTGAAGGTGTTGTGGTGGTTGTTGGAGATTATTACTACAATGATAGGACAAAGAGAATTGAAAAAAGGTCAAACAAAAGGAAAATGGGAGAGTATACTAAGTCCAGATCATCTATAGGGAGAGTTGTGGAAGGGAAAGTTGGGCCTGACCCAAAGGAAAATGTTGTACAAGCAGCTTCTGCTCTCCATGCATTTGTAGGTTTAAATGCTTCATCTATTCTTCAAGTTACCAATGCCTTAAGTATGACATGAACCAAAATCACCGAGCTGGATATAGAATTGAAGACACAGAAGGATGACATATTTGCAGAGTTCTTAAAATATGTTGACCAAAAGGACAAACTACATAAAGAATAAATTCAGAAGACTATGTAAGATGTAAGGGACAAGCTCATGTCAGAATTTGAAAGAGCCACTAGGGTTGATGATAACCTCAAGACAAAGGAACTCAACAAATCATTGCAAACCCAAAAAGATGAATTCTATGTTGAATTTAATCAAAGAGCACGGTTAGAATGGGACACCCATTTGAAAGAATTAGAATATGTAAAGGTAAATCTTTGTGAAGAAATTGAGTAGATCAAGAGGGAAAATACAAAGGAGATATCTCATATGCAGACTTAACTAGATGAAGCCAAACACTTTGTGGTGAACAACAAAACCTTCAAATCAAGGGATTAGAACAAGATAATGAAAATATTTAAGAAGTTCTAAAGGAGAGCAAAGAAAAGACCCTGGCCCTAGAAACAATCAAAGCAGAGGTGTTAGACATGAATGAAAATCTTAGGCTTGAGAATACATAGTTTTTATGCCTTCTAAATGATATGCAGACTGATCAGGATGATCAATCGAGCCTTGAAGACCATATAGCCGAAATCAATGATCAGTAATGAAAGGCAAATGATGCCTTCGACAAGATCATCAATTGGAAAGGAGTATACAGAAATACCCTAGCTACATTGCCATGTTATTCCATGAACGAAAAGATAAAAGACCAAGTTTTCTTTGATACATGGAATCCATTATTAGAATATGTCCAAGTTGTCCAAAAGATAGCATATAAAACATGCAAACAACTATGGAATAGTTCTGATGATGTTTTAGAAGAATTCGGGATGTCACTGATGCCCCCCATTGATGAAGCAGCACCTTCCAAAATTAGGATATCTGAGGTGGAGAAGCATAAGGAAACTAGCAAGGTGAACATTGAGTTTTTAACTGAGGTAAATAAAAATTCTCTTGAAGAGTATTTATTGAGACATGTCAAACTCATCACTATGGCCTGAGACTTTATCAAACACAAAGCCCAAGAATTAAAACAAGAAGTTTCCACCAAGGTTTGTGATGGTGAATTGGATTTCGAAAATATGTAGTCAGAGAAGTTACAAAAGATCAAGGATAATTATTCACTCTAGAAATAATATTGGGACCAGATGCAAGTGCAGAAGAATCCATAATGATCCTGATTGTCATAACCGCTCCACCTGTCTCATCTTTTCTTTTGTAATCCTGATAAAGAAAGGAGGGTGAAGAGTGACTTTTGTAAACTGCATTTTGCATATGATTAAATCTTTAGAATGTAAATAGTTACTGAATAATTATAAAAGGCATGACTGTAAATGAGAAAGGGATTTTGACTCTGATTGTATCAGGACAGTACTATTGTTGTATGTGAATTTGAACAAGAGACACTTTGAAGATTTTGTTACAAATGTGTATGAATGAGACTGTTTTGTTTATGCATGTTTATTTATGTGAATGTGTGGATTGTAGTCGAATGAACTATTTCTAAACTATTTTTTGTATGTCTACAGTTTCCATTATTTTCATATAAAGTGCAATGACAATATGATAAGTTAGTGAATCAATTAGTTGTGTCTGACTTATTATATTGTTAAATTCTCATATTCCTTGATTTTATTAATTATTTATGTGCAAGTAATATAATGTTTAACTGCACTTATTTTTTATAGCTCGCTCCTGATTAAGATAGGATAGTATAGAATAGGAATGCATCTTAGGACAATAATTAATCATTTTAGTCTAGTTTAGTTCTCTAGAATTTTAATTCGTCTAAGGACATTTTGTTCTCAAAATCATATTTAGATAATTAATTTAGATTGACAACCCGGCCATATTTTGGTTGGAAATGCTAACCCAAATGAGAGTTGGTCTAATTGGGACATGCCATCAGTATTTCTCCCTTAAATACTTGAACGACTCATTTTGGCCCATCAATAGAAATGGTGTTAGAAGGAGGGCTATCGAACTAAATGGTTGCAAAGAAAGATCAAATCTCTACCCATTCTATCTCGCTTGTTAACACAACTCAGCGTAGTGATTATCATCAATCTCACCTTGAGCACGCTTCGCACCCCCCATCATATTACATGAACATGCCTGCTCAAACTAATTCTCATTGTATTCATTCTTAGTTTGAACCTGTATTTTCTTCGCCACGACCCCATATCATGACCATCCCAGAGATTGAAACCATAGTTACACAATCTTGTGAATGAATTGAGTGTGTTCAGAAAGTGGAGTAGGCATATTGGTCATCTTCCCATCGAATATTCATTACCCCAGGGTCAAGAAGATTTACCCAGTCAGGACATGTTCTTCTCTTAATCTTCCACTTACCAAGAAAACCCTAATGTTGGACCCCAAAGTATCATATACCTTCAACTCTTAACGACTTCACATAATCCTCTGATTTCAAACTTGAACATTTCCTACTCCCTGGTGGTGGTGGTATTCCTCCCTCACCACCAAACTCTCCCCCTCTCACACCAAAAGGTGAATCAGAAGATAATTATGAAGAAGAAGAAGAACATTATCAAAGTGGGTTTGAAGGAGAAGGACAATTATAGTTGGTCTTATATAATCCTCAATTCATGGTTGGAAACAATCCAAACCCAAATCAACCTTATGAACCTTGGATACTCCCAAACATTGTCATCGTACTTGGAGTACTCCATGACCTGCCTAAGCACCCTGAAAAGTTTCTCCCCAAGTTTGCTCCGAAAAAGAAATATTCAACCGAAGACCATGTCAAGAATTTTCTATCGTCCATAAGGCTACAAAATGTTCGATACAAGGATTTTGTGTGTAGGTTATTCCCTCATACTCTTGAGAACAAAGCCACCACCTGGTTATACTCCCTAGATGAAACCTCTATTACTAGTTGGAGAATATTCGAGACTATTTTCCTTAGAAATTTGGGGAAGATAAAACACCAAACACCTCAGGGGATGATTTTAAGGATGGAAAATTATTTTAAAATGTAGAAACCTTGGTGAATCTTACTAATCTTTCATATGCCAAATATAAAATGTTTGGCGATATTTTTATAAAAATATTCAAATTTCTAAGGATTTTATCTAGTTTTTATAAAATTTTGGCGATTTTTAAGGTAAGATAATTTTATCCTATAGAATTTGGGCGAATCATTTTTAGAATAGCGAATCTTTTTTTGGGAAAAACCATGGAAAATTAGCCCATGAGCGAAATTTAGCCCCTAAAATCATCCCGGCATCTTAGATCTTTCAAGAATAAAAATGGATACCAATGAAAACGTTAAAGATTTCAATCAATGTTTCTTGTCCTTACTTAAACCGATTCCTTGGGCTTACAAACCTGTTGAATATGTCATAATTGAATTTTACACTTCATCTTTTCCCATGTCAATGGCCATGTTTGTAAAAAACGCAGAGAAAGCTACCTTAGAAACAACTTTTCTAGAGGCCCTACAAATTGAAAAAAATATGCTTAGTCTAAAGGGAAAGCCAGGGGCCGAATCCTCCAAATATAAATCCAAGACTAAATCCAAATACCTTGTTACCAAGTATTTGGAAGAAAAGAAGGATATTGATTCTATGGATATGGAATCCCTCCACAGAATTGTCAGGAAATTGTCTAATGAGATGATTGATTTAAAGAAACACAACGGGGAAGGTTCTTCTAATACCAAGAATTTTTTTAAATTTCCACCTAAGAAAGATAAGATCACTCCCTCAATCAACAAAGAAACTCTGTCAGAATCAAAAAAAATTAATATGGAAGATATTTTTCAAACCTACAACATTGGGCCACTGAAAATCTAATTGAATCTAAAGAGGGAGAAGAAGAAGAAAAGGAACAATTGAAACAAACCCAAGAATAAGATAAAGTACCTGAGCAACAAGTGAATTCTTTTTGGGACATTGTGTATGGAGTGGAAGAAGAAGGAGAAACAAAATATATACATATGTCCCAGAATAATGTAATGACTAGAAGTGCAAACAAGAATACTTCCTCATAAATTCCTACTTCTTCTGAACCTCCTAAAAATGCTCCTCACACACAGAAAACATTAGATACTCCTCCCAAAATGATTATTCCTTCTAATTTCACCACAAATTTAGAATATGATTTCTTTGAATACCTAAAAAGAACTAAGGCCAACATTTATCTATTAGATCTTATTAAGCTTCCTCTAATTCAGGAGAATTTCATCAAAAACACTTCAAGGTAAGACTGCCATTCAAATCATACATCTTGACAGAACCAAATTTAAAGTGATAGGGGAATTGAAAAAAAATTTAAACAGAATGTCTTCAAACCCTAAGATACATCAAACTATTGACATCATAGTTGTGGATATACCTGACACCTATGGAATGATTTTGAGAAGAGATTGGTCTACTACACTTAAAGGATACTTTGCCACATATTGGTCACACCTTTAGATACCCTATAATGGAAAACCCAACCAGATCAGGATTGATAGGGAATGATACATTAAACATGTGGTGACAGACCTAAATGACTCAAATGAAATTGTAATGTTTAATCATTATGTTATGGGTAATTATTCATGTGATTCATTCTTTGGAAATTAATGTACTGAGACTTCATCCTATGTATAATCAAACACACAATTTGAAATCCTTTATTACACTCAGATTGTCAAGCCCCAGAGTTCTTCTCTCAATGTACTAACCACACTAAGGTGAAAAATCTCTTGAAGGTGGGTCAAAATCTCTTGAAGGTTCAGGTGTTGGATGCATTCTAAAAGACCCAAATGGAAAGAAATGCATGATAGCATGCAAGTTGGAGTTCCAATGCACAAATAATATTGTTGAATATGAAGCCCTGCTACAAGGATTAAGGAAAGAAATTAACTTAGAACTCAAGAAGATCAAGGTACGTAGTGACTCTGAGATAATAATAAGATAGGTAAGAAACAACATATATTGTCTCTCCAGACATCTTAAACACTACCAACATGAGGCATGGGAAAATATCAAGTCATTTGATGCATTTAATATCATTCCTATTCTTCGCCCTTTAAATTTTGATGCCAGTTTATTAGCGAACATAACTTCCATGATTATTCCTTCTGAGAACTTATTACTTGATACATTTTCCATGGAACTACTTTACAGATCTTCGGTACCAGATATTGTAACCAATAGGAGGGTATTTTACGATGACAAGAAGATTATCGGTTTCTTACACCTGGAAAACACCTTCAAAGATTCCATAATTGAGGAATATCAGCATGATAAAAAACTCAACATAGATGTTCCAGGATCAATCAATCAATCAATAGAGAAAAAGGAACTGAACCAGATAAACAACATCCCCAAAAGTGTGATAAGACTGGAAAAAATATATGACCTTCAAGACAAGTTTAAGAAGGTGACAAATTGCAAGACCAATAGCTCATCATAACAATTTGAAGTGATAAATTTTGGATCTGATAAAATGCACCGGGAAATCAACTTGGGAAAGAAATGTTCCCCTAAAGAAAGACGAGTATTCATCAAGTTGTTTAAAGAAGACAAAGACATATTTGCTTTGACATATGATAATCACAAGACATATTCTCTTGGGCATATGATGATCTCAAGACATATGACATAAATATTATTCAACCTGTTATTCCTATGAAGTCACAAACCAAACCTTTTTAGCATAAGCTGGGGAAGATGCACCTGAGCTTGGAACCTAATGTAAAATCCAAGATTAATAAGTTGTAGCTTCCAGAATAATCTTTCCAGTTAGGTATACCTAATGGATCTCGAATATTGTACTTGTAAGGAAGAAAAATGGAGATATATGACTCTGCTTTGATTTCAGAAATGTCAATAAAGCTTCAGAGAAAGACAAGTATCTAGTGCCTCCGATGGATAAAATCTTGCAATGTGTATTTGGTTCCAAAATGCTCTCATACTGGATGGTTTTTCTTGTTACAACCAATTTCATGTTTCCCATGATGATCAACAGAAAACTATTTTTAGGACTAAATAGGGAACATATGCATATAGAAAAATTCCATTCAACCTGATCAACATTGGGGAAACCTTTCAACGATAAATGGACATTTCTTTTAGAGGCCTCATCAGAGATTGTGTAGTAGTCTATCTGGATGATGTCAATGTCTTCTCCAAAGACAAAAAAGATCATATATCCCATTTGAGAAGAGTATTCAATAGATGTAGGAAGTAGTATATCTCTCAATTCCAAAAAATATGTTTTCACAATTGATGAAGGCGGAATTTTAGGGTTCATTGTTTCCAAACATTGTATGAGAATCAAACCTGCAAGGACTGAAGAAATTTATAAATTCCTCCTTGTTTAAAAACAAATCGGTCTATGGACACAGACCGATCTCCCTAGACTCAATAACCAAGACTAGTACAAACCATGACAGAAAATATAACTTCCCCTAGGTTTATGCAATCAAAAATTCTAGCTCGAAAGAGATCACACATTTTAATTGACGATTTTCCTCGCTAGTTGTAGTTTCCAGCTTCGTCATGAGACTTGTGAATGATAACCTATAAGAAGGCACAATCCAACAAGAGTGAAAGAAACAATATTACATTTTGATGAAACCTATGCAAATGATCAAGGAGAAATGCAACAAATATAAACAAATATAAACAACCTTCGTGGGAAATAAAATAAATTGTTGTATTAACAATAAAGGAAGAGATTACAACAAGAGCCTTGATGTTGCGAAGCTCCTTCCAGCAAGTTCATTGCTCCAATACCCACAATGCATCCTTAAGATCCATCACCATCAACTAACTACTTTATCTTAGATTGAATCCCTCAAATCCAAAGGAGTGATAACAATCTTCTAATCACAAACAAATAGAAAAAATCTATCAACCATTATTCTCCATTAACTATTAGTCTTTCCTTATGAGAGAATGTCCCTTTTATAGATTGAAAAGGAGGTTAGGATGAGAGGTTAGGATCTCCCTAAATCAGGAGTATGGGTGAGATACAAATCGATTAGAGGACACCTCATATATGAAGCTTATCTTCTAGAAACTTCGTGAATCACATCTCTTTCTCCTCTTTTAGACAGTGTCTCACCCTGCAGTGGTGCAAACTGAGACATTGTCACACCCTTCAGTGGTGCAACATGCGACAATTAAGGGTGTCACATGTTGCAATGGTGCAACATGCGACACTCTCTTGAAATAGGTATTTAATGATCCTTTTGTCTTCTTCCAAAGAAAGTTTCTTCTTCAACAATCAAGGTTTTTATGCTCTGGATGATAGAGGATAAGTGAACATCATCAGTTGAGACAAAATATTATGTAACTCTCCTTCTCATAACAAAAAATTCATGCAGTCTTTTCTTGAGAAGATTAATTTTGTAAGGAGATTTGTCCCAAGATTTGTTAAAACATTGAAACCCCTCCAAGATATGATAAAAAAGAAAGGGTTCTAAAGGAAAGGAGTCTTTTCGCAGAATCAAAGCAGAAATAGTACGAGCTCTTGCATTGTTAAACCCAGATTCCAATCGAGGGTTTATACTCTATACATTTTCCTTAGGCATTGCATTTGCAGTTGTTCTAACTTAGAAAAAACAATAAGGAGATGAATTTCTCATCTCTTTTATGAGTTCAGGATTACAAGGAATAGAATTGGGCTACCCTGAAGTAGATAAACAATCCTTTGTTGTGTTTAAAGTTGTAAATCATTTCATACCTTACTTGGTACAAAAGGATTTGGGGGAGAAAAGGATTAACTGGATAACAGCCTTACAAGATTATGACCTCAAAATTAAGCCTACTAAAATCATCAAAGGTTAGGGATTAGGAAAACTATCAAACGAATCAGTAAGCAATGAAACATAGGAGGACATGCTAAGCAATGAAATACACGAGAATGTGTTGTATCAAGATTAGAACTTATTTGAAAGAGAAGTCAGTTACATCTCTGTGAATTCTGATCAATGGTACTACGAAATGAAGTATTATCTAACCCACAGGACAACCCCCCATTATATGGAACAAAAAAATAATAGGACCCTCAGACTCAAATCATCCCAATATTAGCTCATCCAAGGAATATTATGCAAGGGAAATTATGATAGTGTCTTCTTGAGGTGCCTTGAAAAAGAAGATGTTGATAAAGTCCTCTCCAAAATTCATGGTGGACCTACTAGAGGACATTTTGGAGGTGATACTACAACCCATAAGATACTCATAGCTATCTATTAGTATCCTACCTTATTCAAATATTCACATGCATATGCAAGAAAGTGTCAGGAATGTCAAAGAGCAGTTGGAAAGGAGAAGAAGCCTATGTTGCGCCTACAACTGATATTATTGAATTCCCTTTACAACAATGTGGTTTTGATGTGATAGGAGAGATCAATTCTAACTCTTCTCAGTTGCACAAACATATATTGGTTGCTATTGATTACTTCAAAAGATGGATGGAAGCAATACCTCTCAAAGCGATCAACAAAAATCAGGTGATATCATTCCTTGATTCCTTTATTATAACTAGGTTTGGCATTTTTGAATTATTAGTGTTTGACAATGATAAATACTTTTCTTCCTTGAAATTGACTAAATATGCTCTTGATAAGAATATTAAAATCAAATATTAAGAAAATTACTACCCTCAATGGAATGGTCTAGCAGAGTCTACTAAAAACAATCTGATCAAAATCCTAAAAACAAGTGTAACAGACCATCAGAGGAATTGGCATTTGGCCCTTCCCAATACTTTATGGGCCGATAGAGTAAAAATCAAAACTTCTTTGGGGAATTCTCCTTTCTTTCTGGTATATGGACAAGAAGTCACCCTACCAACTCAGTCAATATTCCTTCCTTCCCTACAATTAACTATGTCTCTACAGGATGAAAAGTGTCCATTCATGAAGCAGAGATTAAATATGCTCCTTAAGTTAGAGGAAGAAAGAGAAAATTACAAAAAAAACCTAACACAACATCAATAATTGGTTAAAAGATGGTTTGACAGAAATTCAATGGGTAACAAAGATTTCCAAGAAGGTGACCTAGTGCTTAAATGGGATAAATAAAATGAAATGAAAGGAAAACACACAAAATTCCAAAAACTATGGCTAGGCCCTTACCAGATCTATGAGAAGATCGGACCAGGAACCTTTAAACTCAAATCATTGGAGGGAGATTTGGAGGAGTTCCTTGTTAATGGATAATTACTTAAAAGATACTTCTCCTAATCACTTTTGGTGATATATTTTTGTACATAGTACGTTTTCTGAATATTTATTTTCTCCTTTTGCAGTTTCTATTTCAGTCAATCCTTTCCTTATGTTGTATTTCATATTTTTGTTAAACTTTTATTTTATCCTTTTTCAGTTTAGAATAACTCTTTTTTCATTACCACGGATCAACCAGCCACTTCTATGACAAAAAACCCAATACCGTTTAAGAAAGCTAATGCATTTTCCTATGAAAGTGCATTTTCATGTTTAAGCAATCAGGTTACCTTATGATCAGTACTTATTTAAACGACTGATGGTTTTACATAAAGAAGAGACGTGTTTACCTACTCCAAAGAGAAACTTCAAACCAATAAGATTAACGCTTTTAGGCAGTTGGTGACAAATATATTTTAACTGTGTGATCACTCTCATAATATGCCAAATTTAGCCACAAATTCAGAGGGAGTCCTAGCCTCAGATGTCTTCTGCATAATTCTAGTGACACTTCTTGAAAACACCCTGAAAATCAAAATTCAATTGTGACTTATGTGGATGGACCCATGAAGATAAATTATTGACTAATACTAGCATATCAAAATAACTCTTGTATCACCTCGATTCCTACTCACCCTATTGCAAAAGCAATACATAAATTACATATCTAAAAGGGTGAATGATAAAGAAAGATCATTAGGATGTTGAAATCACTATTATCATTGTGGGAAGTACAAGTAAACCCATCAAGACTATGGACGCTCGCTGGAAGCGGGACCATGCTTGTATGATACCAAGAAAACTTATTTGGGGCTATGGACACTCACCGGAAGTGAAGCAATACTGAGAAAAGAGAGGTGAGCAACACACTTCAGTCCATAAACAGTCAGAAAACAACCTTTTGTGGCATCTCTACCCATAAATATCCCTATGTATACAAGTAACTAAGGAAGTATCATTTATTTCTCATAGTGATTATGCAGATGATCATATGTACTAGATCACGTTTATATTTTATTATCAGGCTAGATGATGTGGGATCCATAATCTGTACATTGTTAAAATTGTTTAAGAGCCATGAAGAATGTAATGAGGTGTTTGAGTTGATTTTTGGGATCAAATATAATTGGTTCTTCCCAGCAAGTCACCATTTGTTGTGACTCCCCCACAACATCCCATTTAGAATATCTCATTCAGGATATATTCTAAGTGGGTTCCCCCTATACTAATTTTTTTTTACAACGTACTATATTACCATGCAATTGGAAAGATATTGGAATAGAGAAATTGTTCCTTTTATTCATACAACATGAAAATATTATTGTTTACTGCTATCTTCATTCTGAGATTGAGTGTTCACTCTCCTTACTATACTTATCCATTCTTTCTCAATATTTAGAATCTTTTTTGAATTAATATCAATGCTCATTCTTACTATTTTCGGAATTGGAGTAATTTTTCTCATGATCAACTTCCAACTTCGATGAATATAGTCTAATGGCCCACATTTGTAACTTACCATGTTGATTATTAACACATTAATCGGTCATTGGTGAAAATATAGACACGTGAATGTTGAAACGTCATGCATACACGATGACAGCCTCATGACTTGGTCGGCGTCAATTGATCTACATTGTTCCAAAACAAATATTCAGTCGTGCGTTATTTTTTATTTTCTTGAGACAACGCTTTTCCCAATGAAGGGAATATTCTTCAATTCCATTCCTATTAGAGCTATAAATCCCCCAATATTTTGAGCTCTGAATACACGCCCCTAACTTTTTTCAACCTTTGGCTTTCATCACGAAAATTGAGGTTAAAATGGGAATATTCTTTGATGTTCTTGTTTCGGAGTGTGAATAAAATATGCAATTGTTTCACTCTGACAGAACATTCTGAAATACATTTTCATAACCATTCACGCTCCAGATATTTCAGCATAGGAATCGAGACTGAAATGGAATATTCTTTGATGCTTTAGCATTGGAGTGTGAATACAATGGTAAGCTTCTATACACTGAAAGAAACAACTCCAAAAAAGCTAATGCAACCATCCACATTACATAAAATGAATATTCTTCTATTCTCATTATTCAGAGTTATCAAATTTCATGGGTTTGTTGAGCGTCGAACATGAAGCTCTGACGATGCACACTTAACCCCTCACAATATTACATTGTTGACACACAAATCAATGCTTAAAAGGATTATTCTTTGATTCCTTCTCTTTGGAGCACAAACTAATCCATCACCTTTCCTCCTTCGATAGCAATGTCTTCGAAAGATAACAGTTTTAAATTTTTGCCCCTTTTCACTCCGATATGCGGATTTGGGAAATATGGGCTTTCTAATCACATTAATGAAGAAATGGCGCTCTAGTTTTGAACTAGTCTTAGTACGTTGATCATTAAATTTGTGCACTAGGGTATTTAAATGCTTATATTATAACCCTGCAACCCTAATTGAGATCATATTTGTTCGTCATATGCTAAGAAACCGCTCCATTCTACGTTAATCAGCTCTGAAACGCCTTGGAAGCATTGTTTTTCTCTATAATCAAAGGTTTTATGTTATTTTAAATTACATTATTGAATTTTTTTCATTGTTGAGATAACTAATTATTAATCTGTTAATTGCGGAATATAAAGAACAAGTGATGGCGAGTTAAACGACCAAGAGATCCAAGAATTCGGGATCTTTTGCTTCAACTATTGCAATTGAATCTTTTTCCCGCCAACCAGAGGTTTTAGTGACTGATATGGCCTACCACACTGCAGAAGATCATTTCTTGAGGTATGAGTAAATATATAAGATCTTCAATAATGGAGAGTTTCCTCCTGATGATGAAGACCTAGGAGTGTATCAGAACATCCAAAAGATCAAAATTCATCTTGTTGTTTCATGACCTGCACTATTCCCTTACAATGAGGTAGCCCACAGGTGTTTTAAGCATTTAGACTATATCATGGCCACAATTGTAAATAAATTTGGCCGATAGGTTGCATCTATGTGTCCTAAATATGTCAACACAATATATCACCTTCCTAGATCTGCATGCGCCCTCAATGAACCTTTCCTAAAGGGGTTTACTCAAAATAATAAAGTCCCAGCCAAGTTATTAAAAAACTAGTGGGTAGATGAAGAAAGGATTGTCAAGCAAGGGTATCCCTAAATAGGAGTTCAAGGCACCCTAGAAAATGTTGATATCTATGTTCAATCATTTATATGGAGAAGAGAAGTGCACACATTCTCAAGAAGATTGGTTGACTATGGCCCATACCATCGTGAAGATAGGGAAAGTGTTCAACTCGGAAGACATACTAACTTTCAACATATGTCTCAAGATGAAAAATGTACCAGGTATGAAAAATCCATGTTTCTACAGGTCAACTTATTTGATTGATTTCATTTGTTCCTCAATCCCATTTCCCAACCTTGGATGGAATTTGGACCTAGATCAACCCCTTATCCATGTGTATTTCTCTAGTTTGTGGGACATAAATTACAAGAGTCATTTTTATGACATTTGTGATCATTTCCTCTCCCCCCTTTACACTATGTTTTTTGGGTTCCCAAGGTATAGAATTTCAAGTGAAGCCAGAGCTGAGATGAAAGGGATAGTTGATTGGTACTTATGAAAGTATTACACCTATTTCAGAGTGTATGTAACGACATGAGAACCTCATATTTTTTCACACTTCATCCCATACCTCCTTCTAATGAGAGAAATATCCCATCAAACCATTAGAATAGGGTTACCTCCTTTCTCATGAGCAATAGTAAAAATCTTTGGCCCCCATTCCCTTTTCACATAAGAAACTATAGTATATTAAATGGGAAAGATGATAGAAAAGAAGTAGAGGCTCTGCAAGATTTATGTTTATTCATGGGAAGTGAAAAAGGACATGACCCCCCCATGAGCTAGCAATGAGCCATATTAGAGATATGGGCCTTAATCATTATAATATTCATGTTTTAGGTTTTAATGAAGACATGCTCCAAGGAGTTTTTTTTTATAAAGAGGTATTGCAGAAATTGCATGATGATGCTGCCAGGAAAGAACACTAAGTTGAAAAAGAATAAATGAAGAAGTTTAATCTAAACCAGTTTCTGAGATTGTTGCAAGCATATCAAAATAAATCAATCACCAAAGAGTGGGAAAAGATCAAGAAAGTTGAGGAATTGGAGCAGAAGAGGTTGAAAGTTGATGATGAATATCAGAGAAGAAAATTTGAGGCAGAAGCTAAAAGGAAAACTGAGGAGGTTGAGGCATTGATAAAAGAAAAGGAAAAAGCGGTTGTTGAGGCAGAGGCCAAAAGACTAGTTGAAGAAGTTGAGGCCCGGAAAAGAGAAAATGAAAGGGCAGTAGTTGAGGCAGAAGTTAAAATAAAGACATATGAGCAATTGGGATAGTAGAAGAAAAAAGAATCAAGCAAAACCTCGAGCATCCCATCAACTCCTAATCTAGTCTTGGTGAACATTTCGCCCCATGAATACACCCCCTTAACGCAATTTCGGGTAATACCACCTTTTCTTCACAAATTTAGAGTTTTTAAGGTGTTGTAGTGGATGTTGGAGATTATTACTACGATGACAGGACAAAGAGAATTGAAAAAAGGTCAAACAAAAGGAAAGGGGAGAGTCTACTAATTCCATAGCATCTACATGGAGAGTTTTGGAATGGAAATTTGGGCCTGAGCTAGAGAAAAATGTTGTACAAGTAGGTTACCAATGCTTCATCTTTTCTTTAGGTTACCAATTCCTAAAGTATAGCACAAACCAAAATCACCGAGCTAGAGACAAAATTGACGATGCAGAAGGATGACATCTCTACAGAGTTCCTAAAATCTGTTGAGCAAAAGGACAAACTACATAAAGAAGAAATTCAGAAGACTATGCAGGATGTAAGGGACGAGCTCATGTCAGAATTTGAAAGAGCCACTAGGGTTATTGATAACCTCAAGATAGAGGAACTCAACAAAGAATTTCAAACCTATAAATATGAATTGAATTTCGAATTTAATCAAAGAGCATAGTCAGAACGAGACACCCATTTGAAATGCTTATAATCTATAAAGGTAAAGGTTTGTGCAGAGATTGAGAAGATCAAGAGGGAATATACAAAGGAGATATCTCATCTACAAACTGAGCTATATGAATCCAAACACTATGTTGAAAAATAAAACCTTCAGATAAATGGATTAGAATAGGACAATGAAAATCTTAAAGAAGTTATGGAGGAGATCAAAGAAAATACCATGTCCCTAGAAACAATTAAGACAGAGGTGTTAGACCTAAACGAAAAGCTTAGGCTTGAGAAAAAAATTATGCCTTCTAAATGATATGCAGAACAATAAGGATGATCAATCAAAGCTTGAATTCCATATAGTTGAAATCGAGGATCGGTACCAAAAGGTAAATGATACCTTCGACAAAATTGTCAATTGGCAAGGAGTATACAAAAATCCCCCAACTACATTGCCATGTTATTCTAGGAAAGAAAGATAAAATACCATGTGTTCTTTTATACTTGGAATCCATTGTTAGAATATGTCCAAGTTGTCCAAAAGGCAGCGTAAAAATATGGAATAGTTCTGATGATCTTTTAGAATAATTTAGGATGCCATTGATGCCCCCCATTGATGAAGCAACACCTTCCAAAATCAGGATAGCGGAGGTGGAGAAGCATAGGGAAACTAGCAAGGTGAACATTGAGATTTTAACTAAGGTAAATAAATATTCCGTTAAGGAGTATTTATTGAGGCTTGTCAAACTCATCACTATGGCCCAAGACTTTATCAAACGCACAGCCCAAGAATTAAAACAAGAAGTTTCCACCAAGGTTTGTGATGGTTAATTGGATGTTGAAAAGATGCATTCAGAGAAGTTACAAAATATCATGGATTATTATTCACTCTGGAAAGAATATCGGGTCTGGATGCAAGTGCAAAAGAATCCATAATGATCTTGATTGTCATAATTGCTCCACCTGTCTCATCTTTTCTTTTGTAATCTTGATAAAGAAAGGAATGTGAATAGTCACTTTTGTAAACTTCTTTTTGCATATGATTGAATCTCTAGAATGTAAACAGTCACCAAATAATTATAAAAGGCATGATTGTAAATGAGAAAGGGCTTTTGACTTGGATTGTATCCGGACAATACTATTATTGTATGTGAATTTGAACAAGATACACTTTGAAGATTTTGGTACAAATGTGTATGAATGATATTATTCTATTTATGTATGTTTATTTCAGTGAATGTGTGGATTCTAGTTTAATGAACTATTTCTAGACTATTTTTTGTATGTCTACAATTGTCATTATTTTCATATTAAGTGCAATGACAATATGATAAGTTAGTGAATCAATTAGTTGTGTCTGACTTATTACATTGTTAAATTCTCATATTCCTTGTTTTTATGAATTATTTATGTACAAGAAATATAATGTTTAACTGCACTTATTTTTAATATCTCGTTCATGATCAAGATAAGATAGTATAGAATAGGAATGCATATTAGGACAATAATTAATCATTTTAGTCTAGTTTAGTTCTCTAGAATTTTAATTTATCTGAGAACATTTTGTTTTCAGATTCATATTTAGATAATTAGTTTATATCAGCAACCAAGCCATATTATGGTCAGAAAAGCTACCCCAAACGAGAGTGGGTCTAATTGAGACCTACCATCAGGTGTTCTCACTTAGCTACTTGAACATGTCATTTTGGCTCGTCAACACCTTCCTTATCCATGTGTGCTACAGGGATTCACCTTCCAGTGGTTAGACTCGTTCTAAAGGAACTTGCTCAAAAACCAATTATTTGCACACTTACTTATACTGAGGAGGGGGGGTGAATGAGTATAGTACTATTTTTCCTTTTGTTACAATATTTATCAAGTTATAAATTCATCAGTCATAAGCAGTTAAGAATAAATTCACATACAAACATATAATCCACAGTACACAGAGATTTAACGTGGAAACCCAAATGGGAGAAAACCACAAAAAAATTCTCAATAAAATCTTGTAGGCACCAAACTTTTGTTACAAAGCTTGCACGCACCAACCTATGAGAGAAACCAATCCCCCTTAATTGAGTACCAACTGAGAAACAATGTTTGTAGGCACCAACCTGCAGGAGACATGAATCCCCTTAGTTGAGCACCAACTCAACACTACTTGTAGATACCAATTTTACTAGAAACATCAATCTCTTCAAGTTGTCAATAATACCATATTATCTCTTCCATTCAAGCCTTTGTCTACACCAGTCTGTTGTTTTGTATCTGTTATTACAGTTCACAATATTGCATGGTTTCATAATTTCATTTGTCCTTGCACCTTCCATCCTCCCTTACATTATCTTCCTTTCATTCTCTAGCATCCTTGGACCTCAGAGCCTCAAATATTTTCTTCACCCGAGCCACATTTACTCTCACTTCTCACTCTTCCATAATTTCTCAATTATTCACACTTAAACTAGATTTGAGCATCATTACTTATACATTCCATACTTCCATGAATTTATCCACATACAAAAGTATGTCCATGGAGTCGGCTCCAGATCTCCTCAAAATCGAGTTGTGACGTTCCTTAGAAATTGGCATAGGCTCCCCTTTGGTTTTGTGTGTGATCTCCTCTCAAACCACAGTACATACTTCAACACTCAACAATCATCAGATGCAGTCCCTTCTATCAATCGTGGTGGTTGATATGATTTCTACCAATCAAAACACACAATATGCCCTAAACGCTCAACAATTGTCCAATTTGTCCTTGATTTGATCTTGATAATCGATCTTCTTTAACATATCGGGACCATGTGTAACCACATTGCACATTCATTTTCCAATCTGGACCTATGTTCAATTATAAATGTTGATCCACTTAATTTTCCTTAAAAACACATCAGGCAACCACGACACACAACAATCGTTTGATCTAGAGCTCGAATTGATCTCAATCGTTGATCCAATATTCGCATAGCTTGAACCTTTATCTCACAACCATCGTCCAATCATATCTCAGATTGATCTCAACCATCGATTTGTCTTGATGGATTCACCATGGGTCTAAGGTATATCTCTTCTTAGTTTCAAACTTCTTCAACCTCCAAATTATACCCTAAAGTTCAGTCGCACTCATTTTGCACCCATACTTAGAAACTTTTCTAATTATTTCATCGTGGGTCTATGAGACATCATGAGTCATCATATCTCTCACCCTATGGTTCGTCCTATCTGTGATAATTGTCAACCTCTTGGACCATTGGATCTTTCATCCTCTTGGTCATCCAATCTGTGACAAGTGGCGACCTCCTGGGCCATTGGATCTCTCACCCTTTGGGTTGCCCGATCACTCTTTGGGTCATTGGTCATTTCTTTGAAATCACTTGTTACTTATTCATTCTTTATACTTAGCCAATTCTCAATATTTCATCCTGGGTCTACAACATTTCCCCGACTCTATATTATGAACCTTGTCCGTCCAACCAATTCTTAACACTTAGTATTTTTTCGGACTCTCACCACGAGTCTGCAAGACATCTTCATTAGAAAGATTCCTTCTTGATACTTAGTCATTTCTTCAGAAATCTCTATCCAACTTATTCTTGGTACTTATTCATTTTTCAAGATCTCATCATGGGCCGCAGGTCTACGACATTTTCCCAACTCGATATCTATGACCTCATCTGTCTGACAAATTCTTGACACTTAGTCGATTTTTCAATTTCCTACCATGGGTCCCTTACACTTATTCGATTTTCAAACTCTCGTCTCAAGTCCATGGGTTCGCACTCATTTCTTTGCATTCTCTAGATTCTTTGTCATTATCACTATCTCTGAGATGTCTTGGTACTTATTCATTTTTCGAGATCTCTTGCGCTTATGTTGTAAATGAGGTGGCTTCCACATGAACGTATTCTTCATGTACATTGGATGACATGGCATTGGTATGTGTATTGAAACATGGCACTGTACATGGCATCACTAAAGTGGACTTCCTATGATGTGGCATTCATCTGACTAGATATGTAGCGCTGATGAGGTTGTTATCATGGTGTTGACATGGCTAAGTTATACCACTAAGTATTGGACTCCATTTGATCTTCGTTTGGCTTCTAATTTCACCATACTTGCACAGATTGAATTCTCTGGGATTGATTGTTCGCAATCATTCTATCTTCATACAGAACCTCATTACTGCACATAACATTATATTCTTCTTCTGCCTAATTTGGTATGATTCACTCTGGTATTTATAGTTGCACACATTCATCTTGTTGTTATGGAATTGTTGTTCCAGGTAAACACACAGGGATTTTGCGTTCATAATTGTTACAGTCCTTTCTACCTTTGACATCAATGACAATACAATTTCCAACACCCATAAATGTTATGGCCTTATTATCTTTATGTTAATTCCTTCCATGGTATTTAATGCAATGGCCTATTTTCTAAATCATATTTCTACACAAGACAATATACTTCTATTTATGTAGGTCATCTTTCTAGATATTGTGCTATTACAATCATTTTGAGATATGAGTTGGCATGGAGCATGAATTAGCTAACACTCTTCCATGGATTTGTTGTTTTCATAAATTCTCCAATCCTTTATCCAAATGTCTTTGTGCTTGCTCAAATGTTGATAAAATTTCCAAGGCAGACCATTTTTCAACTTGAGAATGTTTGGAATCAATTGCTCAAATGCTTGCACAAGTTTCAACCACCAATAATAATTTATTCAAATTTTCTTAGCCTCCGAGAACCTTTATTGGTGGAATCACTTGATTATATTCATTCTCGAATAGGCAATCTAACTATTTCATTTTGGGAGGCCACATATGGAAAAACTTATTTGTTATCTTACACAGAATCACTAGTTCCAGTTCTTAGTAGTTGGTTACAGAAAGTAAAAATTACTCTGTTTGTATTCAATATCTTGTTCTACACAATGTGAAAATGAAGCTGTGTTGGAGCCAACAAAATAATTATGTCCAAATATCTCATAGAATATTGATATCAACAACACATGCTCTGGGTTTACAAACTATAGCATTGCCAACTATCAGGCAAGGTTAAACAAGGAAGCATCAATTGGATTGATTTATTTTAATTTCATTGTTGGCTCTCAAAATATTAAATGCTACCAGAGGATACAACACTCTTATTCTACATGGATAGGTTAAGTTCCCTCAAGAAACTTGCAAGGGGTTATAAATAGTCGTGAAGGATCAAATAATGTAATGAACCAAAATGTAATCCTTTTTAAAGGAAGTAAGAAGCTAAAGTTCATGGATGACAACTAAGATATACATTATGTCTCAATTCCATCATCGGTAGAAAGGAAATTGCATCCTTTGAAAGATCACTAGAGAGAAGTCAAAGTTCACAACGAGGGAGGGGAATGAATACTACGAGACATGGTCCAAGAATCAAGACTTACACAATTGTTGATTATAGTCAAGTAAATGGTGATTCATAAGAGCCCGAAGAATTTAATATTACTAATATAATCTTGGACAAAAGTAGGAAAAAGTATTAAACTATGAATACAGTTACTATGATATCCATCTCTGGAAATATGCATGTATAACAAATTTGATGTGGGCATAAGTATTCCAGAAAAGAAGTAGGGATTGTTTGGATTCCCTTTTCAAATGCTTGTGATATTTTTGCCAATATGACCACCAAGGAGTATTATCTAGTGATTTTTCAAGAATCTTGAGCTGCTTTTCTTAGGAAAGAAATAATTATAATTGCTTCACTACATTTTCATACAAACCTTTTAAAATACGTGAGTTCTTGTTCCCTAAAATGGCTTTGTTATGTAAAATGAAACTTGTGTAATGATAATACAAAGTATGCAAGTGATGCCTCTATTAGTGAAAGTGGTATTCTTTGTAATACACCAAAAGCTTTGTCTCCCACTTTAAGTATTGTACAATCCTCTTCATATCCTTATTCTTAAGTCTTCATCTTACTTTAATGTTAGTGATGATTGCAGTCTTTTTAATTAGCTACATGTGCACACTCTATATCCCTCTTCTTAGCTTCTTAGTGACAAGGATTTAGTTCATAGACACTTGAGTTACTGATTAGTAAAGAAGATAAAATAATTTTCAAATGAGGTAGGCATCTTACATAGGATAGATTGTTATTCCTGGTCTTTTATGGAAACTAATGTGTTGTCTTCTTGTCTTTTTGTTTTCATTATTTAAGGTATGTTTTTATCGATATATATAACAAAATGGATACAAAAAATTATGTAACATCTATGTTCATGATAATTCTTGAATAGAAGGCATTTATGATTATGATTAATATGGTTTTGTTGAATATGCTTTAGACTGGATCAGGTAGTCATTTTTATCATGACTATCTAATGATAAATATAGACATTTGAATACTAAGACCCAAAAGTACCCATAAACAGTGGCCAAGGCCTGTTTGGGGTTTTCATGTGTCTCTATAAGAAAAATGAGACCATATCCAATGGTAGCATCCTATAATGTAATAGACATACATGTACACCCCTTGAGAACTTACACACACCTTCATCGAGTAGATGGTGAGACCAACTCCACTTCCGACCCTACACAACTTCAGTGGGAATGCAACTTGGAGAAGAGTCACAAATAATTGCCTCAAGTTGTGAATAATTTACCATTTGTTCTCTTTCCTAGAAGTTCTCATGTACACTTGTGCTTTCTTAAACTCTTTCATAGCTCTCAAGTTTTCACTTAGCCTTAAGGGTGTTGTGGGGAAAATCTCCCTACGGACTAGCAAATAGAGTTCAAACTTTGCATGCAAATATGACCGAAGAGAAGCTACTTTCTACCTTCATCCCTAGATTTAAATCCCCTTTTCTTAGTAAATGCATGGAAAGATCAACCTACCTCGTTTTCGGCGTTTGATGTCATTCCTCCGTTGTACTTGATTACTTGTTCGCAATACTCCTTCCAAAGCTGACATGCATCCAAGACAAGAAAAAACTATGCATGCATCCTACTTATATACTAACAGGTTAGAAATCCAAACATATACTAATCAAACTATAAAAATTTCATGAATTGGGACGGGAAAAGCATTTTCTTTATTACTTAGAATGAGTCAACTTACAAAAGTTGAGACCAGCCACTGCTCCTCGAACCTAATCCCGGGCTCTTCTTATTCTGTCCTCCAACTGCTTTGCTTTGAATCTCCTTTGGCACAAGGAAAGGATAAAGGGTTGGGACAATGGGAATACATAAATGGGCAGAGTTTCTTTTCTATATTTTTTCTTCTTCCAAATGGGACCCCTACCCCTTCTTTTATAGGCTAGAAGGAGATAGGTATTTGGACGAACCCTTGGCCATGCACGGCTGGGAGTTTTAGTTAACTCACCCATAGCTTTTGTGTTTCGTCGGTAACTTTCCTTTTTTCGTGCTTTTCTCGGTCCACGCAGGCTGTTTTGGGTTAGCCAGCGTGTACACACGTGTAGTAATGGATTAGGGCGCATGGACCTTTATAAAAGAGGAATTTCAAAGAGTTTTTAAGCAGTGCTTTGGCAAAGAAGGGATATGAGTTGGCATGATGTCAGGTAAGCATGTCTGGTGCAATTTAGGGTTATAACAAATACCCCCTAATGTGTGAGGCCAGAAGAGCATCTGATGGCCGAAATACATTACCAATCTTTATTGATGTGCCGAACGATTGAGCCCAAGGATCAGGAACCAAGAGGTGCCATCTGCAAAATAACAAATGTCTCACTGAGGTGGGCATACCCATGCTCGAGATCAAATAGAATCATGGCTACCAATCAAATACATTGTAGATCCATGTCAAATAACTATAAAGAGTATCCGCGAACAATACACAGTGGAGATACATCTCGAAATCAAAAAGATATACATATAGAGTATCCATCTTCTAGAAGTGGATTCGGCCTGATGGCTGGAGATGAGATCTTCAGAACTCGAGAAACAACTTCAAAAACTTCAAAACTCAGGTAGGAGTGTAATATGAGTGTACGACTGCACTACCTAGAGGTCTTCGACGGCTCATCGGTCATGGACTTGATAATCTTGATGATCAGACTAAAGGCTTCAGTGATTTCGAACAAGGACTTGATTGGATGTTCAGGATGGTCGGGTATGAGGACAAGAGACATATTGCAAAGGGGCCGACTCAGGCTTGGTGACAAACTTCCCTTAGATAATAGCACGACAAATGATGAGACTCAAGCAGCATGTATGTTAATCATAAGTCTACGAAGCAGGAGGCAACGCAAAGTCTCCATATGTTTGGAAGGATAACCAAACGGTGGAGGACACAACTCTATATAGCGAGAAAAAGCTTCCTAAGGTCGTACTACATCCCATAGTCTGATGAACAAACGGACAGATGTGCTTTATCCAAGGGCGACTCATTATGCTGTCAATAAAGAAAATACTTTTCCCTTCCTCTTTTTGGGGTATATTTGATTTTTTTTGTTCTTTTCAATAATTGTGGAAAAAGAATAAAGGAATATTATGTTACAAGGGAGGAACGAGTGTTGCAAACATACAAGCTCAAGGCACGAGGACAAGACTGATGTTCTAGTAGAATGATACTTGGGAAAAATCCTCCGGGGGCCAAAGGTGTTAAGACGCAGAAGCAAACTATTACAAGGCTGGCGTATAAGGTATGCAAACGTGGTTAACAAAACACACAATGGTAACGTCCTTCAATGTAAGTTTAACGAGCCCAGAGAAAGTAAGCTCGGTGGTTTTTCATATTTAGAGAGTCTGAAAAAACATAAAAGGAGACTTCATTGGGGTACCTTTTTTTAAGGTAGTCTAGTCAGTTCAAAAAAGGGGTAAACTAGCATCGACAAGACGTCTATTCAAAACCATTTTAACGAGTGTGATAAAGACAAGATCACTCGACCATTTTTTCATTTTTAAGGAGTCTGAAAAAAGCTTAACTATGGACTCCGTCAGGAATATTCTTCTGGACCAATTTTAACAAGTGTGAAAGAATAAGGTCACTCGACGATCTTTTCAATTTTAGGGAGTCTGAAAAGATCTTAACTATGGACTCCGTGGAGGTTCCTTTTTCATAAGTTTAGTCCCTCAAGCCCGAAAAAAAGGGATAAAATTATACCTGAGAGTACTCTTCTAAAGAACGGAAGTTCCATAGAGTATACCTTTGTTTGTACAGTTGACCATTCGGACCGAAAAAGGGGTAAACTACCGCCGGAAAGATGTGACTTCAAATTTCAGTTTAACAAGCGT
Source organism: Picea mariana (assembly GCA_032191745.1). Taxonomy (NCBI): domain Eukaryota; kingdom Viridiplantae; phylum Streptophyta; class Pinopsida; order Pinales; family Pinaceae; genus Picea; species Picea mariana. The sequence goes on from JASDQU010102648.1 coordinate 193,726, forward strand.
GAAAGGCCACAAGATCGCTCAGCAATCTTTTCATGTTTAGAGGGTCTGAAAAGGGCTTAAAATGAGACCCATTATTTTTTTTTGGGAGTCTCGAGGGTGAGATTAAGAGCGAAGAAGAATCATGCAAATGAGGATCAAACTCATATTCAATAAATACTATAAGGACTCATGAGCCTACAGTGTTTTAGAGACGACATGGACACCATAATGCAACCAGGACCTACCTAGGGCATCCATGTTATGGTAAGCTCTACCGCCAAGTTGCGACACTTCTAAAGCAGATATGATGGTTCTGTGTCACAAACTGATGGGATCTATCCTATGGTAGAGAAAAAAGACAACGAGACACAAAAGTCAGGGTAGTAACCTAACCTATATGCTCAAGTTGATTCTTGGAAAAAATTTCATGGACCGTCAAAATTTCCTCAAAACTCAAAAAAAATGTTCCAATACCCGATCAAATCCCTCCCATATGACTCCTAAATCACTCTAAATGGTTTTTGGTATAAAGAAAATGATAAGGGAGGCCAAAAAGTGACAAAAAGAGGCCAAAAAGTTTATAAATAGAAGTTGGCAGCTCATTATCACCATTGTTGATTTGGAAATTGACTCTGGAGCTAAAAGACCCCCTTTGATAAAAATGGTGATTCTGGGAGCTACAGTGGACGAAACGAACTTCCACTTCAACCAAGTAAGTACAAAATCCCCTATCTAGCTATTCAATTCTTCCTTTTTGCTTTTGATTTCATTTTTTGGGTGGGCGTCGACCTTTAAAAGGTCAACCCTAGGTCCACGCGGGTTGTCTCTGGACAGGTTGTGTGTACACTCGGGTAGAGTAAAACCTGCCCGCGTGTACACACGATTGTCACCTAGACAGCACGCATGGACCCCCCTTTATAGACAAAAAGAACTTAAAGAGCACTCACTCACCCCCCTGAACTTTGTTGTGTTGGCAGGATGTATGTCCACTGGAGGGAAAGGGAGCATAAAGAAGTTAGTGAGTTGGTTGCGGGAAATCCAAATGTCGTGGCCGCGTTGATGCAATGTGGTTTGCTAAAGTTCTTTCTGCGTTCGTTTATGTGAGTGCAACCGAGGCTACTGAATGCCTTGGTTGACTATTGGCACCCTGATGCAGAGGCCTTCATGCTAGAGGGGCAATCACTGGTGCCCACCACCGAGGATATCTACTTTTTGACTGGCCTCTCAAGGAGAGGGGAACCAGTCAATTTTAGGACATTTCCATCGGGGCCACTTAACATAGTGGAACTGACAGCCCTGCACTTTGAGGCTGGGACAAACTATTTGAGCTCCCAGGTGCCCATAAGTAAGATCCTTGACCTATCACTGCAAGCGATATTATTGCTCATTGGGCGGATTACCGGTTCAGCAACCTTGCATCAAGCGTCCCGCGCACAGATGAACTGTGTTATCCAGTGCTTGAATGCATAAATTTTTGACTGGAGTACCACACTACTGGAGTGTATGAAGAGGCAATTGACATATTGTCGTCAGTGGACATAGAGGAACTTCGGGTTCGGGACTATTTTGTGTTCCTTCTTTTTCGAGAGAGTTCTGAGCTTTAGTCCTCGGGTAGTGGTACGAGGACATCAGGCCTCTTTTCCCACAGTATGTAGATGGGCAATATTACTGCCACGACAGGGTGGTCGAAGGACCAATGAGTCCTTCAATGATGACTTTTTTGCATGGTTGTCACTGCAGATCCCTGTGATCGAGGATTACCCATATGCAGCGATAGAATTTTCTAGAGATCCTAAGATACACGTGCCTCCTGGTGAGGAGCGAGGGGAGATGGGTAAGTCTCCACCTTTGTAGTTTTTTTGTTGTATATGTAATTTTTATGTCATTTTTGTTATGTATATCATTTTTTTTATACGCCAGAGTATTTGACGGATATACATTTGTTACATGCAGATCTGGGACTAGTGCCACCTGTCGATTATGCACGGAACAAGCATCATTCTCGACCAGAAGCCACAGCTGCCGCTACTGGGAGACCAGCAGTAGCAGGAAACCTCCCAGCCGGGGAGGCTGAGAGGGTACTTAGACAAGTTGAGCGGAACTTTACTGCACTCACTCGCACAGTCTCGATGGTAGAGATTGAGGACTTTCCGCCATCCATGCAGCCTCATGTAGTGGGGGCACCTCGGACGTGGGTCCGATTGTTTGGGCGTTTAGCCCATGTTGTGGACCAGTATAACAGGGCCCATAGGCCCTGAACCTATTTAGACTTTTTTTGTGCCACGAGCACTACTTGTATATATTTTTTGAGGGCATAAGCCCTATGAATCGTTATTGGCCTTATTTTTTAGCCGCTTGCGTCCATCTATGTACTTTGGTTACTTTATGATATTATATATGGTTTTTTGATTTTTTGTTTCTTATGGATTACGTGTGAAAAAAAGTATTTACATGCTTATGTCAATTTTCTTTCATATGTGTGCAAGATGCCAATCTAAAATTTGATTAGCTAGAGTATCTGTAATTTGGTTTAATCTCCTAGGAACATGAAAATATGTAATATAATCAAAGTTTTGTTCTAAGAGACGTACCCTAAGGAATCGTCAGTGTATGGTTGGATCATGAACCCAGTATACTTTGTTTAACTGAGACACAACTAGTTGAGTGTCAAGATAGACCCAAAGATAAGAGATACCCAATGACAAGGCGTCACGAAGCAACTCAATAACTGCACTATACTCGGCGACATTATTTGTGGTGTCACCTAAGCATATACCTCTGGAAGATAACAACTGGCCTTGAGGTGTAAATATTACCCAAGTTGCAGAGGCAAGCCTCCGAGTGTGCCAACTCGCACCATCTGCATACCCAACAAACACTTCGGAATCACTTGACATCTTCCATATTGATGAAAGATAACATCAATGTCACGTCCATAACATTTAAAAGAAACTAAAAAGTAATAGTACAACGACTACACATATGTTACAAAAAGTTACCCACAGTGACCTACCTATGAGTAATACTTCTTGAGGTAGAGCCCATTTCTAGGCTCCACCAAAGCATTCCCTTCAAAATCAACCAAACGATAAGTGCCCTTTTTTAATACCTCTTTTATGATGAAGGGTCTGAACCACATGGGTTTGAATTTTCCTGCCCCCAGGGGGTCCTTATCTTGGTCATAGACCAGGACAAGGTCGCCTTCAGAAAAAATCCGAGGACGAACGAACCTATCATACTGACACTTGACCTTATGTTTGTGAGCCTCATTGACCAGGGCCACATCACAATGCTTCTCATTGAGTTGTTCAAGGTGTACTAACCGTTCTTCAAGTGGAGAAGTGTCTGGAAATAATTGTACTACCAATGTTAGAGATGGGATCTGACATTCGATGGGCAAGACTGCCTCCAGCCCTTTAAACAAGTTGAAAAGGTGAGAAATCGGTTGCAATCTTAATAGATGTTCGGTAAGCCCATAATGTTGAGTATAACATCAAATGCCAATTTGACTTGGCTGAGTTGATAGTTCGTTGTAGAATAGTCTTAAGAGTTTTGTTTACAGCTTCCACCTGCCCATTGGCTTGGGGGTAGTAGGGTGATGAATGCTCTTGCCGTAACCCAAGCTTTGATGTTAATTCGATCATCATTTGGTTCTGAAAGTGACTGCCATGGTCAGTAACAATCTCTCTCGGGACGTCGAACCTTGCTATGATCTGGTTGAATAAAAAGAGAGTTGCAGTCTCTCCATCATCTTTAAACATTGGCATAGCTTTGACCTACTTAGTGAAGTAGTCTACAACTACGATGATATATTGGTTCCCCCTTACTGAAGGGGGGTTGAAAATAGTGTAATCAATCCCCCAATTGGTGAAGGGACCAACTGTAATGACAGGAAACATGGGAGTGGGATGTGCCCTCATCTTCCGAGAGAAGATTTGGCACGGATGGCACTTCTTGACTGATTCTATACAATCTTTGATAAGTGTCAGCCAGAAGTAACCTGCTCATAGAATCTTTTGGGATGTTGCCAACCCAGACAAATGAACGCCACAAGCTCCAGTTTGGAAATCGTTAAGCACGATAACTACCTCCTCATGAGTGAGACATCAACGCAAGATGCAGTCTACACCTCTCTAATACATTGTATCATCGAGTATGAGATAATTCTTATCCTAATGGCATATATGTCGATGCTCATCACAAGAAGCAGAAGTGGGGCACTTCAAAGTCTAGAGATAGATAAGTATATCTCTGTACCAGGGATCTGAATATGTGATGAAAAACATATCTCCCCGGATAGGAAATTCTTCAGGCACGACGTCACCTGACTCAACCGGAAGTTCCAAAATAAGCTCTGCAAAGACCAATGACTTTTTGGACTTTGCTGAAACAAATTCTAAGTCAAACTCCTGAAGGATGACTATCCATCTACTGATTTTTCCATCTATAGCCCGTCGTGTCAACAGGTACTGGAATGGATTCACGACAGCAATGACGGTGGTCTTGCGAAACAGAACATAATGATGGAACCGTTGAACAGCATGAGTTGTTGCCAATGCAAGTTTTTCTATATGAGAATAATTGAGTTCCGATCCTACAAGGCCTCAGCTCAGGTAGTAGATCACGTGTTCTGAGAACAAATCATCTTGCTAAACTAAAACCATGCCAATGGTTGACTCTGTTGCAGCCAGATATAATAAGAAATCTTTGTTATAGTTAGGTTGTCGTACCAAAGGGACAATTGTGAGGGCATGTTTTAATGCATCGAAAGAGTGTTGAGCGGCATTGTCCCAGTAAAAATGAACATCTTTCTTCAGTAAGCGCATAAATCCCTTGGTGATTTCGGCATAGTTGGCGATGAAGCGTCGTAAAAAGTTCTCCTTGCCTTGTAGACTCTGAAGCTGAAGGATTATGCGTGGGGGGGGCAACTAGATTATTGCCTCCACCTTGAGAGGATCGACTATGATCCATGTTGTTGATACGATGAAACCTAACAAACGTCCTGATGTTACGAAGAAGCTGCACTTATTTGGATTTAAGAGAATCCTAAAGTAGCGATAGCGTTCGAAGATCAGTCTAAGGTGTGTGGGATGATCCGATCTCTTGCGAGATCGTGATGCTAAATCATATAGATAGGCCTCGACTATATGCTTGAGATCATGAAAAGAAAAATACATGGCCTGTTGGAATGTGGCTCCATCATTTTTAAGACCAAAAGGCATCTTACGATATGCGAATGTACCCCAAGGACAGATGAATGTCGTTTTGCATTGGTATTCGGGTTTGATTTGGATTTGATTATATCCTGAAAATCGTCCATGAAAGAAAAGACTTCGCAACCATCACATTCATCAATGATCTGGTCGATGAATGGTGTTGGAAAATTATCTTTGGGTCATGCCTTGTTCAAATCACGGAAGTCGGTACATACACGAATCGTCCCTTGTTTTTTATTGTCTGACACAGGATTTGACACCCATTGAGTCAAATGGATAGGATAGATAAAACCTGTCTTTCGAAATTTCTCAACCTCAATCTTGATGGTTGTTTCTTTCTTGGAATTAACTGGACGAAGCTTCTGTCAAACAGGCTTGGCATCAGGATAAGTTGTGATTTCATGTTCAACTATTTTTGGATCGATACCTGGCATTTTCTCATAAGACCAGGCAAAAACGTCGCGGAATTCTTTGAAAAGATCCATGTAGATTTGAATCTCTTCAGAGGAGCAATCTGCTCCGACGAAGACATTCTCCACGACGCCAGGGTTTCGGGAGATGTTGATTGGGATAGTTTCAGCAATAGTTTTCATATTGCCCTCAGCATAAATTTCATGTGTAGCTAAGAGATTAATAGGACACGCCTAATCTCCCGTCATGGTCACGGTGAATTCTCCTACTTCGATTCAGCTTAACTCTAGGAGAAAATATGATCTGTGATGAAGATCTTCCCAAGGTTTGCCCGGACTAGTCATTGATTCAATTACTGCTTCATCAGAAGGCAAGACTAAGTCTAATGAATCAATGTTAGTGAGAGAACCCTGAGCCCAAATAGGCTCTAGAAGTGTATCTAACTCTTGTGTAGGAGTCATATCAGTGTTAGTTGAAGCTTGCAGGACTAAAGAGTACGCTACTTCAGTGGAAGACAAGGGCATGGACATCCATGGGTTCCCTGTCTCATCCATCATGGCCGATGGGGAAGGAAGTATCCATGGATCCTCGAAGTAAGTCGTGCAGAACGACGAAACTTGAAAAATCTAAACCTTTTATGGTGATTGGATATAAATTTGATGTCACCATGAGGAGGTGGGTAATCGAAGGTACCCATCAAGGATGGGCACAAACCAACTCCTATGTTGATGACACCTGGTTGAGTATTATCAATCATCGGGACAGTGGATGCCCCCAAAGCTGGGTCAGGTCTGGAGAAAGACAATTGATCAATGGTCACTATCCGACCCTCGTGTGAAAACAACAAGACCCAGAAAACTGTAGCAACAACAGCTTGCATAGCATAAGTCCAACTCCGTCCTAACAAGAGGTTATAGTCGAGGGGAGCATCGACTACCTCTACTTCGACACACATGGACTTCCCTCCTAACTACGCGGGGAAAGAAGGAACGATGCCATGTGGTCGGAACGAATGACCATCGAAAGCAGTGAGGAGATTAGGTGATGGAGACAAAACGGGCTGGCCAATGGTCTTCCAACATGCCAACGACATAACGCATGTCAAGGCGCCCTCGTCGACCACCGTGCGAAATATATTCCGTGTTAAAAATTTTGTGGGATAAGCAACTATTATTTGAAATGCTATGTGGTAAGGTAGACGAGGTTTTAAGTCGGTTGTATCTAACATGATGGTACCCGGATTATAAGTCTCAATAGAGATTTCCTCTTAGCAGGGCAGCTTTGAAGGACCTCCAAAGCAGACATCGCACAAGGGGTTTGTGATAAATATTCCACCACAGAGTAGCTATGGCCGGCCCTTGTGTTTGGGTTATGAGAAGATTTTTTAAATGCACCTTTTGGAATGTGTGTCATTGTTTCTCCCAACGTCTTCTCAATCTATAGAGGAAGAGATGGGAGTTCAACTTATTTACCCTTCTCATAAGTGTTTGGTTTACTATAGTCGTGCGCTCTAGTCGATATGAAAGAATCACCCCTAACCATATATACATTCGTGGATGCAGGGTTGTTCGGAGGCAGGCAGGTTTCTGGGTTGCCCCCTTCCGTGCTTCCAGAGGCTTGAGTTAGATTTTGCCCATTTTGAGATGGATTAGTCAACACTGCATGTTGTTGCTATGTGACAAATTTTTGGGCCTCTACAAGTCGAGGACATAGATGGGTCAGGTGGTCTTTCGCACACAAGTTGCATGGATACCTCGCCTTCCATTTTTCAGTGTTGTCCCCGCCAGCATTATCGTTGGGTTTTTTGTCCCCCTTACCCTTCTTTCGTTGTTTTTTCTTCCCTTCAGGCTGTTGGGTGGCCTTTGGGTTAGTAGACTGCATTATGTCTACCTTCGATGTTTTGGTAGAGGGAGCAGCCAAAGCAGTAGTTTGGTTGGCCGTTGTGTGTTGTATTGATAACTACTACAACTGCTTTGTCAATTGCTCAGTGGGATTTGTTTGTGCTGAACCAACAATACCATTGGCATGTGGTCTAGCTCTATGTCTAGTCTTATCCAGTATTGAACATGGCGCATCTGGCAAGATGTTGTATAATAAACCGGACTGAGAATAGGTGAGCTCAAATTGTTGAGCCCTCATGATGGCGTCTTCTTTGGAGAAAACTCTTGACATCGCAACGTCTTTGGATAAATGCGGGACAAAAGAATTAAGGAACCACTCAAGCAGGAATGCTAGTGGGACTGGTACTTTGATTAAACTCTTTCGGTGTCTCCATTCTCGGATGTGATTAGAGATATGGTTCGTTGTTGTCTATTCGAAATTGGCGAGCAGCTCTGTACCAGCATCGTATCTCACAAGTAACCGGAAATGGTTCAGGAAATCCATCGCCAGTTCGCCAAAAGAAGAGTATCTTGAGCGATCGAGCTCAATGTACCGTTTCGCGGCACTCCCAATGAGAGTACGTTGAAACAATCGCAATTGTACAGAGTCATCTTTCAATGAGTTAGATAAGCACCAAAGATGGAAGGTAGTCACGTGATCGCCTGGATCTTCGTTAGGCTTCGCTTCAAACTTTGGAATGTCCGAAGGCAACTTCATCGGCATAGGAGGCCAACGTGGATCATGACAAATAGGGTCATTCAACAACCTTGTCAAATCTGGCAAGTGTAAAGTCGCCAGGAAAGGTAGTTTGGGTTGTTGGTGATAACCTAGGAAAAAGGGGCCAGGAGTTTGACTGGCACCAGGTTTCCAAGAAAATTTTGGCTATTGGCTCGGATTCTGGTAGAAATCATGGCCCTGGCTAGTGTATGGATTTTGCATATGTGGAGACATCAACGGCTGATTTCCCAAATAAGACATAGATTGTTGGGCATGCATTATATTCGAAGGACTTTGGGAAGGATTACCCCATGTCAGTCCTGTGGGGATAGGCATAGTAGTTTGTTCGGGGTTCCATTGATTGTGGAAAGAATTACCCCAGATCAGCATTCCAGATGAGGGAACAGATCCCTGCCCCGAATACCAAGGTTCTGCTAGGTTTGCCCCCTGTGCAGGAATAGTACCCTGCATAGGAGTAGATTGTCCAAAAATGGGGTTGCCCCCAGTCGAGAAAGTGGCTAACGAGAAGGTGTTGTTACCAAACGTTCTATTCAAAGAAAACAGTGTCGAACCTACCAGCATACTATGCGAAGGTGGTCCTTGACTCCCCGCTCCAAATAAACTATTGTGTGTAGGTTGCCCGACAGATTGTTGATGTGAGCCACCGAGTGAAGGGGACAAAGGAGGGATATGACCTCCTCTGTAAGGGAAAGCATTAAAAGGAGCAATAGTGCCCCCCATGTGACCTTGCAGAGGAGTGCTAGAGCTCCCTGCCCCCAGACCCAAAGTCTGTAAAGTGGAGTAGGAAATTACAGGACTTGTACCCGAACTAGGCATCTCGTATGAGAACGGAGAGCCTGTCGCACTTGGTGTGAAAGGGGTTGTGGCCGCCGCCAAAGACAGGATCGGACCACTGTGCGAAGTAGTTGCAGTCGAGACCATGGTGGCTTGAACCGACGACGGTGGGTTAGGAGGTGAAAGCTCTCCTGTGGTGACAACCGTAGTGGGAATTGAAGAATTCCCATAAGGAGTAACAACATTTGTTTCTATTTCTATGTGCGACACTGTCTGGCGATCATAAAATTGAATTGGTACAATGAAAGGTGACAAGAAATCAGTGGTTGGGGTTTCAACTGGGCCAAGAGCGATTGCTTCAAGGTCCAAAATGGTCGATTCCTCCGGGAGTTTGTCGGGCACAATGGTTTGTAACCCGATCACTTCAAAAGACCCTTGTTGGTCTAGATTTCACCTTAATGGTGGCAGGGGTAGCTCCAGTGTAACCGGCGGCAGGCCAAGAAGCCTTCGTGAACGGTGGATCTCGAGATCCTCCACTGTGTGAGAAGATACAAGACACTCTAAGGTAGTCTAAACATTCAAAAGTAACACACACTAAAAAAATTCCCTAGAAGATAAGACAGGCAAACACTAAATTAATTGGAAGAACAGTTACAACAACCAACACTAGAGCAACTTACCGGTGCAAGTGCAAATTGAACACAGAAGCACCCTCCAGGTATACTCTACAAAGTGTGGCCCGATGTCTGTCCTAGGTACCACAGTATACCCCCACAATCACCTGTGTATGTCTGTAAAAAAGATTGGCAACTAGGTTTCCAGGGTGCGAACAATCATCAGGCAGGTACAATCGAAAGTTAGGTTGACCACAATGAGCAGGGTATCGAGCCTGAAACCTGTCAAGGGTAGCGAGAGCAAATGTTCCAGAAGAAAAATAAGGACCTCGAATGGATTCGAAACCCATGAAGCCCCATGGAAAATGCAAACGATGAAATCCCAAAACAAGCCCTCTATATGTGTTCTCCACTACGATTGGTCCAACTTTGGAGGGGTTATCTTCGCTACCTTTCCGCACGTGACCTCGTGTTTATCCCCTGTTTTAGAGGGGGTTCTCGGATAACTTTCACAACACTGGAATTAGACACTCCCTAACTCAGACTCAAATGTTTGTTTTTAAAATGGCCTTGAAGAGTTTCCTCTCCAACCTAATCCAAGGCCCTAATCCTGAACTAGTTGGTGAACCCTACAAACATAAAAGTCTAGTAGATTTTAAATTTAGTGTTACTTTTATGGCTTTGTCTTATGTCAAGGGGTATGAAGGTGAAACTGATGATGTGAAAAAGACGAAAGAAATGAATGAATAAAAAAGCTGGAAACAAAACTTTTACTTAATGCA
>JASDQU010102648.1:204181-268546 GCA_032191745.1 Picea mariana
AAAAAAAAATTAACTTTTCAAAGATTTTGGACAGCCAACTCAAAGGAATTTCACTCGACTACGAGCTACTTATGATCTAAGTGAACTGCAAAAACTTATGAAATAAATGACTTTTCCCTGGCTAATAATGCAAAAACACACTCTTCAACCAAACAAGAAAATGAAAAGAGATTTTTTTTTATTTATTTAAATGATAGTAAAGCAAGAAAGGACAAATATCGACAAGCAAAAACCAAGAAAAACAATTATGGCCTAATTGCAGATCGCAAAAAATCAAATCAAAAATCACACATTAGCAAATTAAAAAAAATGATTCTCACACTTGTCTAAAAACCGTAAAAATTATTTTATTTTTAACTGAGAAAAAACAGGCTAAGGGTAAAATTAATCCTAAGCTACTGATTGTTCACACAGAGATTCAAACACCTTAGAGGGGTAATTCTTATCAAGGGAAAGGATGATTGCCTTACCCTCAACAAAAATTATCCTGTATAAGCACACGACTGTTAATCAAACAGCACGCGTGTGAATGCGTGCTGGATAGATACAGAGGGTGTGTACATGCGGGCTAACCTTGTACAGGCCGTGTGTATATCTAAACTCTGAGAAAAATGAAAATAGAGAACCCAAAACTAGGAAGAGACCACTGATACTGATAACCAGGATCCCTTGAAGGCTTGAACACTCTTTTTAACAGAAAAACAAATATTGTAAGGAAAAAATGATAAGGAAAAAACAATCTGAGATAGGACTGTTAGCAAACAATACTCTGACAGAATTCTAGAAAACCCCATGAGAATGTGTGATTCTGACAGGGAAGAGGATGACTGCCTCTGAAGTTCTCTGAACTCTACATGCTACTGCTACCTCTTCAGCTAGCGTTCACACGTGGGTTGTAAGAGAGTAGGGCACGGGTACACGCGTGTAGACCTTATGCAGGCCGGGTGTACCTCTGTGGGTCTCGAAAAACACAGTCAAGAAAATCAGAGAAAGTTGATATGGAACACTAGACTCTCTGCTAGCTTAGACCTTACAGAAATTAAAAAGAAAAAACAAGCAAGAAAAACTAGTCTTTAAAACTACCCAAAAACTAAATAAAATTCCAGGAACCCTAAAGAGTCTCCCTAGTATGGTCACCAATTATGTTGTGGGGAAAATCTCCCTACGGACTAGCAAATAGAGTTCAGACTTTGCATGCAGATATGACCGAAGAGAAACTACTTTCTACCTTCATCCCTAGATTTAAATCCCCTTTTCTTAGTAAATGCATGGAAATATCAACCTACCTCGTTTCCGGCGTTTGATGTCAATCCTCCATTGTACTTGATTACTTGTTCGCAATACCCCTTCCAAAGTTGACCTTCATCCAAGACAAGAAACAACTATGCATGCATCCTACTTATATACTAACGGGTTAGAAATCCAAACATATACTAATCAAACTATAAAAAGTTCATGAATTGGGACAGGAAAAACATTTTCTTTATTACTTAGAATGAGTCAACTTACAAAAGTTGAGACCAGCCACTGCTCCTCGAACCTGATCTTGGGCTCCTCTTCTTCTGTCCTCCAACTGCTTTGCTTTGAATCTCCTTTGGCACAAGGAAAGTTTAAAGGGTTGGGACAATGGGAATACGTAAATGGGCAGAGTTTCTTTTCTATATTTTTTCTTCTTCCAAATGGGACCCCTACCCCTTATTTTATAGGCTAGAAGGAGCTAGGTATTTGGACGAACCCTCGACCATACATGGCTGGGAGTTTCAGTTAACTCACCCATAGCTTTTGTGTTCCTTCAGCAACTTTCCTTTTTTTGTGCTTTTGTCGGTCCACGCAGGTTGTTTTGGGTCAACCAGCGTGTACACGCATGCAGTAATGGATTAGGGTGCGTGGGCCTTTATAAAAGAGGATTTTCAAAGAGTTGTTCAATAGTGCTTTGGCAAAGAAGGGATATGAGTTGGCCTGATGCCAGGTAAGCATGTGTGGTGAAATTTAAGGTTATAACAAAGGGATCTTAAGAAAAATTGGATAGTCAAGGTGTCGTTTGTTGTAAGCCAATATCTATCTAAATTAATGTTTGTGAGCTTCAACACCTCATGAAGTAATTAGATTCCACTTTCAAAAGGGTTATTTGGTAGGGGAAGACCACAAACCCAAAAAGACTCATTGTACCATGAAACATCATCAATATGGACTCTCGCTTCATCCTACACATTGAGGGAAAGGATAGTGAACACATCATAACTCCCTAAACCCTAACAACATCCATAAGTATTTAGCCAACCTTTATTTTTTTTTTGGACTGCAGCATAGAAAAATGATATTTTTAACATACATATGTACAAAAATTATTAATCCTTCAATAAAAGTCCACAAGGTTTTCAATAACTACTTGAAACATTGATTGTCACTACTTAAATATCAAATATCTTTTTTTGCAAAAAAGGTCATGAACTTCATGTTGTTTGCATAATCTCATAAACATTGAAATTGAAGGGAATTATTAGGGCACAAGGAAACAAAAATATCGTCTTTGTTTTTCTATTAATGTTCATCTTGGAACCATCATAATAGCAAGACGCAAAAATAACCATTTTGATACTTCTTATCAAATTTATTACCTTTCAAGGTGAAAATATCTAGTCCTTTTTAATATAGGTCAATACCAAGTGAAAAACTTTAGCCAATATGATGAATAGTATGTTTAAGAAGCAGTCATTGTAGAAATGAGTTTGAAGATTTTTTCGAATTTTGTAAGCAATTTTATATCAAAAGTTTTAAAAATGAATTAATACTACATGTGCATCAATGCTACATATAAATTTATTTGATCAGAGTCATTATTCCCCCTAAGCATGACTATGAGATCCACCCATAAGAAATGAAAAAATTTAGTTGGTTTATCATCACCAGCTATGGTCGATTTTTGAGATCGATGTTACTAAGTGGAAAACTAGATTAAATTCATTGCAACATATACCTTTAACTTGAGTCTGAATATTTTTTCAAGAATGGGGCCACTCCTTAATGACTAGTTGAAGGTGCATTCTTGTCTATGGTGGCGCCAATATAGGTTGTGTAGAAAGTACAATTTCATAAAAAATAATAAATATTTTATTGAAAGTGTGTGATTTTATCATACTTGCTAGGTATTTAATATTTTTACGAAGGGCAATCTGTAAATCTGCATATGAATCTAAGTTGGTTTTAATACTTCATTTCTCAACAGTATTTAAGAATGTCTTAAATCTTGAGTAAACCCTCTAACAAAATGATGCAAGAGGTATAAAAATGACCTAGAGTTCAACAAAATAACTTGGATTTTCGGTTCTAATTCCATTGGATGCCTTATTACTTTAACACAAAAAGCCTCACGATATGGTTTGAATAACTAGGAATTTTGTGTATACAATGACTTTGAGCACTTAAGTTCTCAACACATATTTGATGACACACATCTAAGAACACTCAAAAGACCACATTTTCTCACCAATGGTACATTCCTTCACATAGTCAGTACATACATGATGCTCACTTGCATGGATAAATACTATTGGTACTTGTGATTTGTCTTACTATTTGGAATACCCTAAGGATCTGCTTCCTCGTGATAACAAATTGACCTCACATGCAAAGATGAATATCCCTTGAATACTAGTAATGTTGTTCATTGTCCTCATGGTTAAAACCCTGCATTAATGATCATTATTACGTTGTCCTCATTGTTCTCTTATACACGGGTATAATTGGGCTTTAAACACTAATATTTTCATGTTTTTTTACTACCGCAGGAATATGTGAAAGATAATGGTTACCTTTTCATAATTTCGTACTATGGAATGCCTTCAATGTTATCATTGTTTTCATGGTTGAGGTAATGTGTTAATTCGTGATCATTGTGTTGTGCCCTCCACAACTACCCACTAAAATTCTTTAATTTGGAGTATTTCATTGTGTGCCCCTATCAAAATTTTGGAAAAGTACTGTATCACTACTTACTTGATTTGATACTAACATAGGAAACTAATATTTTTCTAATACAGTCTAAATCCTAACCCTGCAAGCAATCATGAAAGTCAAAGGTCTTAAGATTTTCAACTTGTTTATTAATTGGCACTTTTTCGAAAAGACCAATTTCTAAGTCATGCTCAACCATAAGGCAAATCTTCACTTATCTGATCATGCCTGAAAGTCATCGGGATATTACTCACCAAGAAATTGCTCCTTGGAATAAATAGATGAACAACTCTAATTTATATTCTGATAGAACCTTTCTAATAGTACTATCGAAAAGAGTTATATCATAATTATTATCGTCGGAAGGTTTTTCACCCTTGTAAACTCGACTCTGAATACATTAATAATGAAGTGATTGGACTCTTTCACATGAATTGTCCTCCACAAAACCATAATTAAGAAGGGTTAGGGTATTTCATATATACATAACACATTGTAAACTCTAACCAACTTATTGTTCACCATTGTAAACTTGTGAAAGCTCTACTCTGGATATTGCAAAAGAAAATTAGCGTCGACCCCAACCAAACTCCTGAGAAACATGTATGGGATTAGTTAATTTTTTATTTTTTGTATTGTTCTGTCTACTCAGTGAACTTATGTAATGTTTGGTCATTGCAGAACATAACATCAATGGAATTTCATGCCCAAAAACCAGAAAGCGGAAAAATCCCATAGCAAATGCACCAGTGCCTACACATACCCTGAATCCAGAAGATATCGTGACTACAAATACCAGTTACCACAATGGGGTAGACCATTGCCCCCTATACAATGAAATCTACAAAATCTTCAACATTGGGTATTTCCCACCATAGTGCGAGAACCTGGAAGTCTATCATAATATTCAAAAGAGTTGTATTCACCTGGTGGTCACTCGTTCAATGTTGTTTCCATACAATGACACATCATATTGGTGCCTCCAACATCTTGACCAAGGTACTGCTATAATTCTAAGAAAAGAAAAAGCATCGATAGTGTCAGTAAGACCAGAGGATATCAGACTCCAATATCACATCCTAGGGCCTGAGGTTTCTCGGAATGAGCCATTCTTGAGAAAATTCAAGAAGGAAAATAAATATTTTGAGGAATTGATGGAGGATTGGTGGTGCGACGAGGAGTGAAAATTCAAACAAGGACAACAACTAATCCATTCACAGGAACTCAAAATACCCTACAGAATGCTAACAACAATGTTATGCGGACATTATGGTGAGGAGAAAAGCATCGATTTTCAAATGGAGTGGCTTCTAATGGCCAACATTGTAGTAAAGATAGGGAAGATCTTTAATTGGGTGGACATATTGGCCTTAAACATTTTCTAGAACGCCAAGAATTCCCCAGATATGAAGAAGCCCAATTTCTATATGTTTGCATACCTCATTGATGTTGTATGTTCTTCCATACATTTTTCTTCCTTTGGGTGGAATTGGGACTCTAGCCAACAACCTATCCATGTATATTGTTCTGAATTGTGGGATGTGAACTACAAAAGGCACTTCTATGATATTTGTGACTATTTCCTTGCTCCCCTGTATAACATAATTTTTGGATATTCCCCCTTTATAATATCAAAATAAACAATGGTTTCCCTAAAAGGTATTATAGACTAGTATCTGGGGAAATATTATACCTACATCAAAGTCTTTAGGAACTCTAAAGCCCCACACCTTCTACCTAAATATGTCCCTAATAGATTGTTGATGAGGGAGGTTGCTTACCAGACCATCGTGACTGGCATAACATATTTTTTCTCAGGTATTAGAAAAATGCTTTGGCCCATATTCCTTGTAACTATAGGGAGGTACACATTGTTGAACAGTTATCATGCTAGGAAAGAAGCAGAGGCCCTGTAGGAGTTGTGTTTGTGTAAAGGAGAGCCTAAAGGACATGTCCCATAATGATCTGAAATATATTTGCAGAACGAAATGAATACATATTATTATCAAAAGATGCTTAACATAGAATAACAGATATACAGTAAAACTGGTTTCTATTCAATAAGGAAATAAGTTGAAACTGTAAAATGCAGTGGAAACAAGCTTGCTATAATGGTGGTGGCTTATCTCTGAGAAGAGATGTGACGGCTATGCTCATTCATAAGAAGATGATTACAATGAAGCTCTGAAGGAATTTTTACAATAAACAGGAATGTCAAAAACCCTAGACATCCAAATAACCTAACCCTATGAGATGAAGTGCCAAAAGTCATGTGGGCCCAGTTTGGGTAAGTTAGTACATCAACTTCTCGGGGTCGCAACTTTTTCATACTGTCTTTGTTTTACGCGCACGATAGACCGTTGGAAATTTCTATCTGAGGAATACACATTTTGTTGCTATCTCTCAAATGTCAATCTGATTGTGGCAAGCCCTAAAAAACGATGTTTAGGGCCTCAAAACGGCCCCGCAAGTTATGGACCCGAAAACTAGGGAAAAAACTGCCAAACTGGAAAACTGCCAAAATGAGCCAATTGGAATAGGTGGGAGGCCACTAACATCCCTCTATATCAACCCTCCCCCCTTAGGAAGCAATTCTCTCCATTTTGTTGAGTTCCTCCATCAGATGAGGAAATTTCTACTGAATTTGGCCTCGAGTGAGCCACTTGCCTTGGTGCAAGAGCTGCCCTGCTTTGACAACTCGATAAAGCTAGATCCTTTGTTGGCGAGTGTAATTGATGTGTTTGTCCACAATATGATCACTGGATGTATGTTGTATGCATTCAGGGTTGAGCTTTGTTGGTGTCAGTTGTTCTCTTATCTCTGAGGTGTCCAATAATGGTGGGAAATATGGTTGAAGGATATCCACATTGAACATTGGGTGCAAGCCAAGGAAAGGAGGAATGTTGAGATCGAAAGAATTATCACTCACATCCTTGGTGATGGTGTACATCCCATAACAAAGTGGTCAAATCTTCCGATGGGGTCCTGTAAGGTGATCTTTCTGGAAGTGCAACTAAACTTTGTCGCCCACCTAAAACTTATGTGGCACCCCATGTTGATCATGGCATTGCTTGTACTTGTTATTGGACTTCTATAGGATATCCTAAACCTGTTGGAAGATGTATTGTATCCATTCAATGAACCAGGTGGATTTTTTAACTTCAATTGGAGTAGGAGATGAGTCGGTCGAGGTGACCACAAGGGGTAGTGCAACATCTATGGGACCCAATGGTTGGAATCCCAAACCCACCTGAAAGGGGTTGTGTTCGGTTGAGCTATGCAGGGCTTGGTTGTAGCTATGTTGAACATAGAGGAGACTCTCATACCATGTGTGAGGGTGCTTGGAATTATACATGCGCAGGATATGCACGATCATTCGATTTACGACCTCAGTTTGGCCATCTGTCTAGGGGTGGAAGGTCGTGGATTTGGTGAGCTTTGTGTCTAGCAGTGACTAGAGGCTTGACTATAATGTGTTGAGAAATCGAATATCCCAATCTGAGACAATGATTTTTGGGATTCCAAAATGTACCCAGACTTGTTCAGAGAAGAGCTTGATAGTGGCCTCTGCTATGATGGTCTTCTTGCAGGCAGACATAATCGCCATCTTAGAAAAGCGATCCATAACCACAAAACCACAGTCATTTCCCCACTTGGTGGATGGGAGGCCCAAAATGTAGTCCATTGAGATAGATTCCCAAGGCCTGTCAAGAGTAGGAAGAGGGGTGTAAAGGCCTTGTTTCTTAGTGGTCAGTTTGGAAATCTCGCAGGTAGTGCAGGACTTGATATACTTGTTGATCTCCTGTCAAAGTTTCGGCTAGTAGAAATGTTTATGCAGCATTGCCACTCTCTTTTCGACATCGAAGTGTCCTACCACTTGACTGTAATGGGATTCCCAGATCATCTTCGCTCGCTTTCTTGATGGAACGTAGATATGGCCCAGACAGCACAACATCCCATCCTCAAGATGGAAATTATCGACAACTTCATTTGCGCCCAACATTTGGTAGGTGTTGGTGAAGTCTGGTTATGTCTCATAGATTTGGGGTCATCTAGAGGTCTCATGGTCGCAAGAGTCTAGCATCGTGGTGAGTGTTGTGACTGGTGGTATTCTGAGGCAATCAGCGATGCGGTTGGTGCTTCCCATTTATACTTGATGTTGAGGTGGAGTTGTTGCAAGTAGGTGGACCACTTTTGATGGTGGTCATTCTGTAATTTGCCTTGTGTCTACATGAACTGCAATGGCTTATGATCAGTGCAAATGATTGTCTCCTTCCGAAGAATGTAATGTCTCCACTGGCGGAAGGCTTGCATAATGGAGTACAGTTCTTTGTCGTAAGTAGGGTACTTACGGACAACATATGCTAGTGTCTCACTATGATAGGACATAGGATGGTCGTGTTGAGTGAGAATGGTGTCCGCAGCATAGTCTGAATTATATGTCTCGATCTCAAAGGGTTGATGCAAGTCTGGTAGTGAAAGTATTGGGGTTGAGCACAAGTGTTGCTTCAAATCATCAAACGCTTATTGTTGGGACCGGCCCCACACAAATTTCTCCTTACCACCACCCATGGTTACTTGGTTGAGGGCCCATGAAATATGAGAGAATCCCACCATGAACCTATGGTAGAAATTTGCAAGGCCCAAGAAGCTTCAAAGCTCAGTGAGTGTGGTTGGGGTTAGCCAGTCACGGATGACTTGGATTTTGGCTGGATCAACATGTACGCCATGTTGATCAACAATGTAGCCCAGGTAATGAACCATGTCCATGCCGAAGGAGCATTTTTCCAAGTTGGCGTAGAGCTAGTGTTGCCACAAGGTGTGCAGAACCTGTTGAATATGATGCAAGTGTTCTACCCAAGTCTTGTTGTAAATGAGTATGTCATCCAGATACACCACTACAAAAGTATTGGTGAATGGTCCTAGAATATCTTCCATCATCCTCATGAAAGTGGCTAGAGAATTTTTTAAACCACAGGGCATGACCAACCATTCAAAAAGACCTTCCTTTGACTTGAAGGTGGTCTTCCATACATCTGTTTGTTTTATTGGGAACTGGTGGTAGACAGACTTCAGATCAATCTTATTGAAGTATTTGGCACCTGTGAGCTTATCAAGGAGGTCGTCTATTCGGGGAATCAGGTATCGGTTTCTGACTGTGATTTTATTCAGGGTTCAGTAATCAATGCAGAGTCATCATGTTCCATTTTTATTCTTTACCTGCATGATTGGGCACCCACAAGGTGATGATATGGGATGGATGTTCCCCTTATGGAGCAGTTCTTGGATTTGTTGCTTGATCTCCTCATTCTTTAACAGAGAGCGGCGGTAGATTGGCCCATTGGGAAATGATACGTCGGGGGTCAGATCGATGGGGTGCTTGATCTGATAGTGTAGAGATACCCCGGTAGGTGAGGAGAAGATATCTAAGTATTCTTCCACAACCTTATCCACTTACTTCTGCTATGTGGAGAGGTCGACCACGGAGGCCCTGGATGTGGTTGTGATCTTTCGCTCATTCTGAGAGAGAATAGTGAAGAAGACAAACTTCCCTGTCTGAGAGATGACCTTTCTGCATTTCTTGGTAGAGATCAAGGAAATAGCATTGGGTGGGACGACTTAGAGTATCCTGTACAATTTCTTGTTCAAAGTAATTATAACACTGCGAGACCTAGACTCATATACAGCATGACGTTTCCATAAATATGGTTGGCCCAAAAGAACATTACAAACTTCGAGAGGGGAAACATCACACAATACCTAGTTTTTGAAGGGCTTGATGTCATATGACAGGTGGCATTGTTGGATGACGTGGATGTCGGTTCCTTGGTGGAGCCATCCGATGGTGTAGGGTTGCAGGTGTGGCATTGTTAGCAGGGTGAGTCACTTGAAAACCTCTGTTGGCATAAGGTTCTTCTGGCTACCGCTATCAACAATGAAGTGTAGCGGGGTACCCTTCACCCACATCTGTGAATGAAAACGGTGCTCGCCTTCCTCTGGCTCGTCTAGTTCACCAGGCTGGAGCTTGGTGGTAGAAATGGTAGCACTAGGTTTTGCGTCTATGATTTGTCTCCTCCTTTCTGGTTTTGACTCAAAGTTGGAACCCGCATTTGATTCAGAGGATTTCACCTCAGCCACCAGTGACTGCTCCAAGAAACAATCAGTAGTGTTATGCCAAGGGCTCTTATGGAAGTCGCGCCACTTCCCGGTATATTTCTTTGTCTTTCTAATGTCCTTCTTTGCTTGCAGCCTGGACTGGTTGTCCTGAGCTTGTTAATCTTTTCTCTGTCCTTTTTTCTATAGGTTGGGGCCGACCTTTCCTGGCTTGATATGAGGGGTTCCCAAGCCCAAATTTTTGCATATTTTGTTTGAGCTTTTGCTGAATTTCGACGGCATATCGGTAGGTTGCACCCAAGTATGAGATGTCTAGAAACATTATTTCGGCCTTGATGTATCTATGCAGACCACCACGATACTTGAGCACCAGATCTCGCTCAGAATATTTGATACCCAGCTTGGTGAGAAAGGTATGGAAGATATTTGTGAACTCGGGCACCGCTTGGTCTGTTTCCTGCCGCAGTGTGGTCCATTTTGTGTACAGGTCATCACAACTTCCAACATGGTAGTATTGTTCCTTAATAGCATCCCTTAAGGACTCCCAAGTGACTGTGACTGTAAATAATGAGGGTTCCTATGTTTCCTTTTTCTCACATAAAATTTCCCACCAATCTTTGACATGGGGGATGGCTTTGAGGAGCACAAAAGTAATATTTTCTTTATTCGAGAAGTTATGGACAAAGAAATACCATTCTAGAAGATTCAACCATTTTTCTATCGTATCTGTGTCTATCTGACCTTCAAATATAGGAATATTAAAGTTGATTTTTACCTTGAAGGGGGTGGCGCCTCCGTTTGAAAAAGATGTGTTGCTTGTTGGTAGCCGCTAAAGGATTTGTGCAAAACTATCTATCATCTTGTTCCTATGTTGCGTGAGGGCTTCCTCGAGAAACATTTTGAAGGGTCTCCTGTCCCATTGTCTTTATTTTCTTCTGCCATGAGAGGTCTTTTGGGCGTGCGAGAGCTTTTGTCCTCAAGAGAAACAAGCTCGAGACCCAATTCTTTGTACCCTGACCTCGTTGGGGACATGCATTAAGAAGAACAAGGAGAAGACCGCTCTGATACCACTAATTCAGAATATATTTGCAGAACGAAATGAATACAGATTATTATCAAAATATGCTTAACACAGAATAACATATATACGGTAAAATTGGTTTCTATTTAATAAGGAAATAAGTTGAAACTATAAAATGCAGAGGAAACAAGCTTGCAAGAATGGTGGCAACTTATCTCTGAGAAGAGATGTGACGATTACGCTCATTCGCAAGAATATGATTACAATGAGACTCTGAAGGCCTTTTTACAATAAACAGGAATGTCAAAAACCCTAGACATCCAAAAAACCTAACCCTAGGAGATGAAGCGCCAAAAGTCATGTGGACCCTGTTTGGGTAAGTTAGTACATCAACTTCCCGGGGTCGTAACTTTTGCATACGATCTATGTTTTAGGTGCACGATATCTCATTGGAAAGGTCTATCCGAGGACTACACATTTTTTGTTATCTATCTAAGATCATTCTAACTATGGCGAGCCCTAAAAAAAAATTTTTAGGGCCTCAAAACAGCCCCACAAGTCAGGGACCCGAAAACTAGGGAAAAAACTGCCAAACTGAAAAATTTCCAAAATGAGCCGATTGGAATAGGTGGGAGGACACCGACATCCATTTAGATAATAGAAATAATATCCCTAAATCATGTCAAAGCAATCAGCCTTACTAACCAAGTAACCCATGTACTAAATTATGTAGAGGAGGTCTTCAAGGGGGTCTTAATATTTGAATAAGTGTTGAGCAAGTTACCAAATGAGGTGGCCTGGGAAAATATTATAAGGGATGACAAAGAGAAGAGAAAAATGAGCGAAGAACAATTCCTCCTACTCCTAGAGAAGGACTAGGAAAATATAGAGGCTAAGGAATGGGAGGAAAGAAATAAAGTGGAGGAGAGACACCATAAAGCAATAATAGCTCAAGAAGAATATCCAAGAAAGCAGGCAGAGAAAGGAAACGTGAAAAATGAACCTAAGAAGAGTTCCAAGGTGGATGAAAAGAAGAAAAAGGAGGATGCATTAAAAAGGCTTATTGATCATAGGAAGAAAAAGAAAGAAGAGGAAACAAAATCTCAGGAAGATGCACTTCAATGGAAAAAGGATGAAGAGAAGAAAAATAGACTAGCAGTAGAGGAAAAGGCAAATAATAAGAAAGAAGAGGAAGAACAGCAGAAGGTTGTTGAAGTTGAATCCAAAAGGATGACATTATTGTTGAATTTGAGAAGGTAGAAAAAATTGCAGAGAATCTCCACAATGAGGAGACAGAAAAGGCTCTATAAGCACATAAAAATAAAATGGAGGCAGAATTCGAGAAGAGGTCTCACACAAATGAAAACTTGCATAGGGAAGAACTAGATTCCCTTAAGCAGGAACACTCTAAGGAAATGGAATAAATGAAAAATAAGTATACATTGGAATTGACCAGTCTACAAGTAGAGCAGGTAGAAACCAACAAATTTTTGGAACAACAGGAGCACAAAATTCTAGGGCTAGAACAATATAAAGAGAATCTTGAGAGAGTTATTGAATAAAACAAAGCAAGAACCCTCTCCCTAGAAGTCCTGAAGGAAGAAGCCACAATTGTTAATGAGGAACTAAAATCCAACAAAATAAGTGTTATAGTGTCATGAATGACATCTAGATGAATAGAGATGACCAAATAAGGGTTGAGGATTAAATTGACGAAATCATGGACATATATCAAAAGGATAATGATTCCTTTGATAGAATTGTAGATTGGCAGGGTGTATATAAGAATCCATCAGCTACCCTACCACTCTACACCACCAAACATAAGCTAAAGGATCAAGTCTTTTTCGATACCTGGAAGCCTTTGCTAGAAGATGTTTGAAGCATTCAAAAAGTGGTGAAAAAATCATATAAGAGGTTGTGGAATGCCTCTGATGAGCTTCTAGAAGAATTCAAGATGAAAATCATGCATGAAATTGACAAGGAAGCCCTAGTTGAATCGAGAATAGTTTAAGTGGAGGAAACAAGGGAAACCAATCAAAAAGATATTGAGCAACTAACATAAGTGAATAAAGAAGTTTTGAATGAATACATGATGAAGCCCATCAAGTTGATCAGACTGGCCCAAACTTTCATAAAGAAGATAGAGCAGGAATTAAAACTAGAAGTCACAACAAAAAATTGTGATGGGGAACTAGACTTGGAAAAGATGTAGTTGAGCACACTGGAGAAGATAATGGAAGATTACATACTTTGGAAGGAGTATCAGGATCATATGGAATCACAAAGAGTCTCACTATTATATTAAAGACCATAACTGTCCCTTTTAATTTTGTTTGTTCTCACCTGTTGTAACGAGTATGGAATATGGAGAGACAAGTTCGAATTGTCCTCTAACAATAGGAAGTTTCAAAATGTAAACATTCCCTCTTGTTTTATAAAAGAGGATATAGCTAATAAGAAAGGGATTTTGATATGTGTTGTATCGGAACAATATTTGTGTTGTGTGATTAATAGAAAAAACAACATTATTGGGAATTTCTAAATCAGATATGTGCATGTGAGATTTATCTTTGTGTATATGTCTATTGTATGGATGTTATGAAGCATAGTTATATGAATTTCTTCTCTATTGTGTTTTGTATATTTATATTGTCTGAATTTCCTTATGAGTACAACAAATAGTGTGATTAGTAGGTCATCAATTAATTTTTATTCTTCTTATTTCATTATTATACTAACACATTATTTGCATACGTGAACTTGTTATTTTGCAGATAGTAATATTCTTTATTGTACTCAATTTTAGTAGATTTCTCCTGATCGGGATAGGATAGAATAGTCTAGAATTTCATTTAGAATAGATTTAGGCGGCAGTAGTTATATTTAAATTTAGATTTTAATTCATTTGAGAACATTTTGTTCTCATATTCATATTAGATAATTTTTATTTAGTGTGGAAACCAAGCCAACATACTGGTTGGAAACGCTATTCCAAATGAGAGTGGGTCTAATCAGGACCTGCCATCGGGACCTATCAAAAGAAATGGTGCTATAAGGAGGGCCATCAAACTGAAATGATGCTAAGAAATTGCAAACCCCTACCCATTCTATTATGTTGATAAAATTCTCCAAGTGATTTTCATCCTATCAATCTCGCATAGGTTTTACATCCGTTGTCTTATTCTCTGAATACTTTCACTCAACTCTCCACTCAACGAGGTTTTCTTCTTTCAGATCTTGTTTCACCAACGTCTCAAACATTCATCGACGTTGAACTTGCATGAATAGTCCAACAAACCCATGACCGTGTATTAACTCACCACTAGAATAGACAAACCAGACATCCCCCTATTGACTTTTCAGTATTAGAGGGCCAAATAAGTCATATGTGGGAATAATTGGTTCTTGAAATTCCCCTTTCCCATGAAGGAAACCTAACTGCCAGGACACCAGATTACCATATATTGCAACTCTTGCAAGGAGTCTCAAAACCCTAAGACTTCGACCTAGAAATCCATTTACTTTATGGGGGTGGTAGACCTCCAATTCCTCTTGAATATCCACCTGGAACACCAAGAGGTGGACCCAAAGAATAACCCGAGGGAGAAGGAGGAGAATAAATCCCTTCCAATCCTCAGCTAATGGCTGAAGTTAAAGAAAACTAGCAGAATAACCAACCTTGTTTGGTTCCCGATGTCGTCGTAGTACATAGGGCAGTCCATGACATGCCCAAACACCTTGAGAATTTCTTACCCAAGTTCAACCCAGACAAGAAATATTCTACTAAAGACCATATTAACAAATTTATGCTCGTAGTCAAACTAATGAATATGCAACATGAAGATGTCATATGCAGGCTATTTCCTTATACGTTTGAAAATAAGGCTTCCACCTGGTACCTTTTCTTTAGCTCAAGCTTCAATCACTACATGGATTCTTTTGAAACCACTTTTATTGAAAAAATTGGTGAATAAAAGACCCCAACAACTTTGGTTCTAGATATTTCCAGGATTAAAATGGATGAAAAGGAAAAGGTTAGGGATTTCAATCAAAGGTTTCTCACTTTAATGACTAAAATTCCTCAAGCTTCCAAACATATTGAAGATGTTTCAATTGAGTTTTATACTTCAACTCTCCCCTTTTCCATGACATTTTTTGTTAAAAGGGGTGAGAAAAATACTTTGGAAGCAACCTTTAAAGAATCCATCAAAGTGGAAAAGGACATGCTTAGTCTTAAAATTAACCTTGGAGTTTAGTCTTCAAAATATAAATCCAATACCAAAACCAAAGCTACTTTCACAAAACCTCATGAAGAAAAGAAATATCAAGATTCCATAGATGTGGAGTCCCTCCAAATAATTGTAAGGAAACTTTCCAATGAAATTATTCATATGAAAAAGAATTGTGGAGAAGGCTCTACCAACCCCAATAATTTTTTCAAATTTCAACCCAAAAAAGAAAAGAGCACTCATCCTACCACTAAAACAACCCCTCCTTCAGAAGGCATAAACATGGAATATTTTGTACAAGCCCTTAAATATTTGGAAAATAATACAAAAATTGAATCCTAGGAAAATGAAGAAGGGGAAGCAGAACAACAAGATCAATCTCAGGAGACCAATGAAACAAAAGAAAAGGAAGTCAATACTTTTTGGGATATTTATTTTAGATTGGGGGATGAAAAATAATAAAATGTGGAAGAGATTCATTTGTCCTAAAATACAGTAACCACAAGAAGTGCAAGTAAGGCATAATCTTCCAACCCTCCTTCCTCTTCCAAAACTGCTAAGACAACATTCAACACCCAGAAGACACCCTCTAGAGATAAGCAGGTTGCCTCTTATACTCCTCCATCTAAATTGGATTATGATTTCTTGGAATATTTGAAATTAACTAAGGCTAATATATCTTTGTTTGAGCTCATGAAGCTACCTCAGATCTAAGACAATTTTATCAAGACATTACAAGGTATTTCTTCTAAGAACACTAAAGAAGTCAATGTGGGGAGAAGTAAATGGAAAGGTAAATTAGGTTAGACCATTGATAAGACAGGACTAAAGAAACTGTTAGTTTTATATGGATATCTAACTAACCAAAGATCAAAATATTATACTCCTCCTTTCTTATTGACCTATGAAATTTTTAACAAGAATGTACATAATTGCATAGTGGATTTGGGAGCTTCTTCTAGTGTGATGCCCCTTAAAGTTTGTAAAAAACTCAATGTTAAGCCTGAAGAATCTGATATCCAAATCATCCAATTAGACAAGTCAAAGGTTAGAGTTATTGGAGATTTAAATAATGTCTTGATCAGATTATCATCCAACCCTAAAGTGCATCAAGCAATTGACATTATAGTAGTAGATATCCCTGATACTTATGGAATGCTTTTGATTAGAGATTGGTCTACTATGATTGATGGATAATTTGTTACTAATTGGTCAAACTTATCAACTCCTTACAATGGAAAACCCAATCAAATCAGAGTAGTCAAAGAAAGATACATGAAGCATGTGATAACAGACTTAAATTATTCTAATGAACCCATAATGTTTAATCATTCTATTTTGGGAAATTATTCTTATGATTATTTCTTTGGGAATCACATTGTCGAGATTTCATCTTATATGGAATCAAGCACACAATCTGAAATCCTTCATTCCATTCATATTACTAAGCTTCATTGTAATATAGTACACATAAATGATACTAACCCTGATGTACAACCTAACATAGTGTCTAGGGATAAGTTAGAAGTATATGTTAATTTTAATAACTCCAATAATTCAGAAAATAAAACAAAATATGAGTCCATAACTAAACCTAAAGGTGATCCTAACATGTGGATTGTATTTCATGAGGGATCCAAGTCTCTTGAAGGTGGAGGTGATGGATGTATACTGAAGGACCCTAATGGCAAGAAAATATTGATTGTATGCAAACTTGAATTTCAATGCACAAACAATATTGTTGAGTATGAATCCCTTCTAGAAGGATTAAGAAAAGCAATAGACATGAATGCAAAAAATATAAAGGTATTCGGTGACTAAAAAATTGTAATTAGATAGGGAAGAAACAACATATATTTTGTTTCAAGTCACCTCAAGCATTACCAGCAAGAGGTATGGAATTTGATCAAACACGTTGATGCATTTAACATTAGTCTTATTACTTGCTCACTAAAGTTTGGTGCAGATTTGTTAGCTAATGTTGCATCTAAACTAATTCCATCAAAGGGACTAATGTCTGATACTTTTTATGTGGAATTTATTTACAGGACTTCGGTTCCTGACAATATAACTAACTGGAGAGTCTTTGATGATGATCAACAAAACATAAGTTTTCTCCATCTTGAAGACAACTTCAAAGGCTTTGTCATAGATGAAGGCCAATGTGATCAAGATATAAATTATGATTCTCCTAACTCAATAGATCAAGCAATGGGAAGTAAAGCCACCCCAATTAATAACATTCCCAAAAATGTAATGAGACTTGTGAAGCTCTATGATCTTCAATACAAGTTCAAGAGAGTAACAAACTGCAAAAAAAATAGTTCATCCATGTAGTTTGAGGTAATAAATATGGGAAGTAGTAGTGTACCACAAAATATCAACCTTGGGAATAATTGTTCATTGGTTGAAAAGCAAGCATTCATCAAGTTATTTAAATACTAGAAAGACATATTTGTATGGACATATTTTGAACTCAAGACATATGATACGAAGATCATCCTACACATAATCCCCATGAAACCTCAAACAAAACCATTTTAGAAAAAAATTGAGGAAAACACATCCAAGCTTGGAACCTCGGGTAAATGATTAATTAAATAATCTCTTGGCAAAAAGAATTATTTTTCCAGTTAGGCACACTGAATGGATAGATAATCTTGTGCCAATAATGGAAAAGAATGGGAACATAAGGTTGTGTGTTGATTTCATAAAATTGAATAAGGCCTCAGAGAAGGACAATTACCTGTACCACCCATGGAACAAATTCTAAAATGTGTCTCTAGTTCTAAGTCTCCTTTCATAACCAAATGGGGAACTTGTTCCTATAAGAAAATGCCATTTGGACTAATAAATGCAAGGGAAACCTTTCAAAGAGCCATGGACATTGCATTCATAAAACTAATATGTGATTGTGTAGTTGTATATCTTGATGATGTCACGGTCTTCTCTAAAGACAAAAAGGACCATATAGCACATTTTAGAAAAATATTTAATAGATGCAGAAGGTATGACATTTCATTCAATCCAAATAAATCTCTATTTTTGCATTCAATGAAGGAAAATTGTTGGGATTTATTGTATATAAAGATGGTATGATGATAGAAATGGAAAGAACTAAAGTCATCTCGAAGATTCCTTTTCCCCATAACAAAAAATTCATGCAATCATTTCTCAAGAAAATAAATATTGTAAGAAGGTTTGTCCTAAGTTTTGTTGAAATTGTCAAGCCCCTCCGAGATATGATAAAGAAGAATGAATATTAGATATGGGGGACCAAAGAGAAGGAAACATTTATAAAGGTCAAGGAAGAGTTAGCTCAAGCCCTTGCATTGATCAGGCCATATTTTTCTAAAGATCTCATACTTTATACCTTCACTCTTGACATCGCCTTTGCAGTTGTCCTCACACATAAAAATGATGAAGGGAGTGAATGCCCAATTTCCTTTATGAGTTATGGTCTACAAGGAGAAACACTATATTATCTAGAAGTAGGAAAGCATGCTTATGCAGTTTTTAAGGTTGTCAAACATTTCAGACCATACCTACTCAAATCTAAGGCCAAAGTGATAGTACCCTATCTTGCTGCGAGAAATATCTTGGCGTTAAAATATTTGGGAGATAAAAGGGCTAATTGGATGAAATATTTACAATAATATGAACTATACATAAGGCCAAAAAATATTGTGAAAGGACAAGGAATCTGTAAGCTGGCAATTGAATCAACAAAATATAAAGAAGATGAAGATGAACTCTATGAGGATTTGATTCTATTAGAAAAATAAGTTTTCTACATCCCTATAAATACTGACCCATGGTATTATGAAATGAAGTATTATTTGACTCGTGGTTCAGCCCCACGATACACGAAACCCAAGAAAATGAGATCTCTTAGAATCAAATAATATCAATACCACCTTACTCAAGGGATATTATTTAGGAATAATTATGGTGGTGTTTTCTTGAGATGTTTGGAAAATGAAGATGTAGAAAAGGTCATCTATGAATTACATAATGGTCCACCTGGAGATCACTTTGGGGGAGACACCACTACACACACAATCCTCAAGGTAGGTTACTATTGGCCCACTCTATTAAAATATTCACGTGTATATGCAAGGAGATTTCAAGAATGCTAAAAGTCAGATGGAAGGGAAAACAAGCATGCTTTCCCTCTTCAACTAGTTTCAATTGAATGTCCATTTTAGCAATGGGGTCTAGATATGATTGGATAAATCAACCCTGACTATTCTTTGTTGCACAAGTATATATTGACAGCCACAGATTACTTCACCGGGTGGACTGGAGCAATCCATTCCAAGGTCGTGAATGAAAATTAGGTGATATCTTTCCTTGAAACTCACATTGTTACTAGGTTTGGTGTCCCATAATCCTTAGTATTTGACAATGCCAAATATTTATCTTCATTAAACTTTATTGAATATGCACTTGAAAAGAACATAAAAATCAAATATTAAGCTAATTACTATCCTCGAGGTAATGGGGTAACATAATCCACAATTATAAATCTAATCAAAATTCTGAAAAGAATTGTAATAGAACACCAAAGGAATTTGCATCTAGCCCTCCCAAATGCCCCTTGGGATGACAAGGTGACACCTAAGGCTTCCTTAGGAAATTCTCCTTTCTTTATAGTATATGGACATGAAGTTATCTTTCTTACTCACACTTTCTTACCTTCCCTGCAACTAGCTCAATATGTCCAAGACAAGAAATGCCCAGTAATGCAACAGAGGTTCAACATGCTCCTTAAATTAGAGGAAGAAAGAGAGAAATCTAAAAGGAATCTAGTACACCACCAAGAACTGATTAAAATATGGTTTGATAAAACCTATGCGGGAAATAAATATTTGCAATAAGGTGATCTAGTTCTTAAATGGGATAAGTCCAATGAAATGAAAGGAAAAGCACACCAAGTTCCAAAAATTGTGGCTAGGCCCATATCAAATCCATGAAAAAATTGGGTCAGAAACCTTCACACTCAAGACCTTGGAGGGAGATATGGAGGAGCTCCCTATCAATGATCAAATGCTCAAAATATACTTCTCTTAATCACCTTTCATGATCTAGCCTTGTACATATTAGGTTTCCTTATTGATTGCATTTTCCTTTTGAAGATTTGCTTATGCTTTTAAATAAAGTTTTTCCTTTCAATTTTCTTTTCATTTTGGATTTAGTTTGTTGTTTGTTTATGAATAAGGTCTATGTTGATTATTCTCCATTAACTGCACAATTTTCAATAAAAACTAGGAGTGTATAACATAATTTCAGCTTAGTTCTTGTGTGAGTATCTCTTCAAGCACCCAGAAGTGAAAAGGTTTCATTGCTTATTACCTAGTGTACACAAAAAAAATATGATGGTTATACTGAAAGGAGAGTGACTGGGTCATATCTATTTCAAAGAGAAACCATCGGATTATTAACTTCAACTATTCATATTGATAATGACAATTTTCATGCAGTTATGTGATCACTCTCAAACAAGAGCTTATTGGTTTTCAAAAGTCACAGATGTTTGTTGAATAATCTTTGTGATATTTTTTCTGATTTATATGGATGTAAAATACATACCATAATTTTTTTCAGAATAGACCCACAAGGACAAGGTGTTGATTAACGCTAGCATATCAAAGCAACTCTTGTATCACCTCGCTTCCTAAAAACACCCATGTTGCAACAACAATACATATATTACAAATATTTAAGGGTGAATGCAAAAGAAAAATCACTAGGAATTTGAAAGAACTATCAATGGTGTGGGAAGTACAAGTAAACCCGTTGGGCCTATGGACGCTCACTAGAAGTGAGAAATTCTAGAAAAAGAGAGACTAGGAACACACATCAACCTATAAATATTCACGATTACTCTTTCGTGGTGTCTTATTCTCCGAAGATCTTTGTGTATGAATTAAATTAAAAAACTAATCCCTTAACATTTCACATGAATTACTCAAGAGATCATCTTAATTGTTCTACTTTATCATCTCTCAGTAAAGGATTTATGAAGTGGGATCCATGGTGCGGGCAAAACTATACAAGTTTGAGATGGAAACAGAATGAAAGGATATAATCTGGAGATGCATCTAAGATGATATATAGATGGTTCATCCCAGTAAGTCGCCATTTTTTGTGCCTCCACAGCTACCCACTAAAATTCTCTAACTTAGAGGATTTCAATGGGTGACCCCTATCAAAATTTTGGCAAGGTATTGTATCACTACTTACTTGATTTGATACTAACATAGGAAACTATTATTTTGCTAATACAATATAAATCCTAACCCTAGAAGCAATCATAAGAATCAAAATTCTTAAGCTTTTCCACTTGTTTGTTAATTGGCCCTTGTCCAAAAAGACCAATTTCTAAGTCATGTTCAACCATAAGAAAAATGTTCACTTATCTGATCATGCCTGAAATCCATTGGGCTATTACTCAACAAGAATTTTCTCCTTGGAATACATACATAAACAACTCTAATTTATATTTCGATAGAACCTTTATGATAGTACTATCATAATCATTACCATCAGAAGGATTTTCGCCCTTGTAAACTCGACTCCGATGAAGCCCTGTCCGACAGACCTTACTCCGAGACATATACTTCCACTAAGTCATGCAGTGCTTTCCTTGCACCTGTGTCAGATAATTATTGGTGTATAATGCTAGCCTACATGAAAAAGACTTAGCACATAAGTGGGTCCCTTATAAAACTAATTATAGTATGTTGCAAGCATAGAGTGGTTGGTTAATCCCTTTCACCCTCAGACTTAAACCTCCCTGGGAGAATAACGTTTTGATTGAGCATGATTATCAAGAAAGGAATATTCCTCAATACCCTTTTCATCAAAGCTAAAAAATAACATGACCCATTCTCTCTGATGGCGATCTCTTTTGATAGCACCATCAGAAGTCCTATTGTCAGAGTCTAATTTTTATCATTCACCTCCTCTCCAATGAGAGCCCCTCCGATAGCACATGAAAGAAATAAATTATCACAATTCGTAACAACTCTTCCTTGGCACACATTTCAATGCAAAAGGAATATTCCTTGATACCTTCTCAATGGAGTTAGAAAGTAATGTAACATTTCCCTCTTCGACGATGATCCCTTCTGATAGTACCATCAGAGGGTTGTTCATCGGAGTCATTTTTTAAATTAACTTTACCTTCCAACGAATGCCCTCTTCGACAAAACATAAATATAAGGAAATATTGACGCAATTTATAATGTCTTATCCTTGACACATATCCCGATGCACATCAAAATGGACATCAACCGTGTATTTTCTCCTCTCTGGTGGCAACTCCCTCCAATAGCACCATCAGGAATTTTTTCATAACTGATCGATCGTTAAGAGCCTGATACATGAGTATGAGCATGTGTACACTCTGAATGCATTAGTGGTGAAGTGATTGGACTCTTGCACATGAATTGTCCTCCACTCAACATTAATTAAGGAGGGTTAGGGTATTTTGTGTATACATAACACTTTGTAAACTCTAACTAACTTATTGTTCACCTTTGTAAATGTGTGCAAACTCTATTCTTCATACTAAAAATGCAAATTAGCTTCGAACCCTAACCAAAATCCCAAGCAACAGGTATGTGATCAGTTAATTTTTTATTTTGTAATATTATGTCTACTCAATGAACTTATGTAATGTTTGGTCATTACAGAACATAACATCAACGCAATATCATGCCCACAAACCAAAAGGGGGAAATCTCGTTGCATATGAACATGCCTTGAATCCAGACGACATCCTACCTACATATACTAGTTACCACAATGGGGTAGATCATTTCCCCCGATACAATTAAATATACAAAATCTTCAACACTCGGGATATCCTACCAGAGGGCGAGAGCCTGGATGTCTATCAGAATATTCAAAAGATTTGTATTCACCCAGTGGTCACTCATTCAATGTTGTTTTCCTACAATGATGCAGCATATCAGTGCCTCAAACATCTCGACCAAGGGACTACCACAATTATGAGTGAAGATAAAGCCCTAATAGTGTCATTAATACCAGAGGATATCAGATTCTAATATCACCTCCCAGGGTCTGAGGTTTCCCTGAATGAGCCATTCTTGAGAAAATTCAGGAAGGAAAATAAAGA
The DNA here is from genome assembly GCA_032191745.1 of Picea mariana. Lineage (NCBI taxonomy): Eukaryota > Viridiplantae > Streptophyta > Pinopsida > Pinales > Pinaceae > Picea > Picea mariana. The sequence goes on from JASDQU010102648.1 coordinate 227,649, forward strand.
CTTCAAGGAATTGATGGAGGATTGGTGGTGTGACAAGGAGAGAAAATTCAAACAAGGACAGCGGCTAATCCATGCACAGGAGCTCAAAAGACCCTACAAAATGATAAAAAAAAATGTTATGCAGACTTTATGGGGAGGAGAAAATCACTTGTTTTCAGATGGAGTGGCCATCAATGGCCAACACTGTAGTAAAGACAAGGTAGATATTTAATTGGGCAGACATACTCACCTTCAACATTTTTCGAAACGCCAAGAATTCCCTAGTTATGAAGAAGCCCAGTTTCTATATGTCTTCATACGTCATTAATGATGTATGATGTTCCATATATTTTTTTGCCTTTGGGTGGAACTGGGACTCTATCCAACCACATGTCCATGAATATTGTTCTGAATTGTGTGATGTGAACTACAAAAGGCACTTCTATGATATTTGCAACTATTTCCTTTCTCCCCTCTATAACATAATTATTGGATATTTCCCCTTTAGAATATCAAAAGAAGCAATGGTTTCTGTAAAAGGTATTGCAAATTGGTATCTAGGAAAATATTATACCCACATCAAAGTCTTTGGGAACTTCGAAGCCCCACACCTTCTGCCTAAATATGTCTTGTTGAGGGGTCCAAGATCCTTTGACTCAACATTAAGAACCAAACCCGCCTGAGAGGCCCAATTAGACTCTGCAGCGTTTAAAGAGTGGAATGGTTCTCCGGATCTTTCGATCTGGCCAATTTACCGATGGGATTTACTAGTGATTGACAGTGTATCTTTTTATGAAAGTTCCTCCTTTAGGTTATAAGATTCTCTTTTTTGTCTTTTGTATTATTAGATAAGTCCAATAAAATAAGGGTGATGGTATAAACCAACTGATAGAGGAAATTATTAACTACTGAAGAATGTTGAGGTTGGGATAACACTCGTGCTCTAGCATGCAAACAATGATATTCACACCTATTACAAGTCTAGTAATAATATGTTAACTTGTCGGTATTTCAACAAACTGAGATAACAATTATGGAAAGAAAATACACATGTAATAAAGACAAGTGCAAGAAAAATAGTTTCTTTAGCTCTACCATCAATCACATATTAACACAACGATTCGATTTTCATCATTTAGAACAAATCAATTGTTTAAAGTATTGAAAAGATAGATTATCAATTAATTTATAAATTCTTACTCGTTACAGCATCAACTATTGAATTCAAAGATGGAAGTAGTTCCTCCTCAACCCAATCACATAATGCTTTTGATGAAAATAAAATGTCTTTGGCTCTAAACAAAACTTCTTAATTAAATTTGCACGAAAATAATTATTTCACAATTCTCAAAAAATAAGGTCTTTCCCCAAAACCATTGACCCCTTCCCACAAGGTCGCTCCCCTTATTTATAAAGAATCACTAACTTAAAAAAACTACTAAAAGTTTGTGTTAATTAAAACAAAAGAAGGACGTGTGGTGCTTGATATCTTTGTTCTCTTGAGATCGTCTAGTGGCTCTACTAGAGTGGATGATTCTTCTCATACTCTGACCACTTTACGAAGAGATCCTCGCATCTGTTAGCATACAAGAATTTGTGTTGGTCAATCGGGGTTGAAAGGGTTTCCTTTATCTCTATTGCTCATTCTTTATATCTGATCATCTTGCCACTTAAACGTTGTAGTACTGCGCGATCCTTGATCAAGTGTTTCATAAATTTCTTTACCTGACCTGGTGTCATGCTTTCCACCTGCGCGATCTCTGCTTCCCATGTTTAGTCTTGTTCTTCATGTCATTTGACTATGTCATGCAAATCGACAAAGTATTCAGGTGAGTCGAACTCTGGAAGGCCAATGTCTTTCATCTCCCAATTGATCTTCTCCCAACTTTTCTCGCACTCGTCCCACCTTTCCTGTATCTTTCATTGAGGTTCCTGGGCCATACTTACCCACTATTCGTCTACCTTCTTGATTCGGGAGATGCTACTATCCATCACCACTCGGATGCCATTCTCTTCTATTTCTTGGCTTTTTTGTACTGCACTGATATAATCGATTCGCTCCATAGCCTAGTATTCCTTTTCACACCATCTCTCCATGTCTTTACAGGTTTTCAGCCCCATGAGAGTGTCTTCTTGAAAATTGGCTATGCACACGGTGAAGAGATTTCTTTCACTCGTGAATTGTGTGTATGCTTCTCGAAATTCACTCTTCAGGAAAATGGCTGCTTGCGTTGAGTCCTGGTAATATTTCGATAGATGGCACAGATGGTGCGGCGGCTAGTTTCGTTTCATCCTGTTTTTCTCGGTTCAGCGTGGCATCAGTTATAGCCATTCCCATGCTGATTAGCTCAGTTGTCTTCGCATTTTCTGTGATGAACAGTGTTTCTTCTGTGGTAACAAGGAGTGTGCTATCAAGCGTGAGCCTCCTTTTCTTAGTTTTCCTTCTCATCACAGCATTCCTATTTCTATCATAAGCGATTTATTATATGTCACCGACCTCGTCCACTAGCTCAAGAATTTGATGCTCTCCCTAGGTCAGAGTGTTGCCTAAGCTTCTTATAGTATATATTTGTTCTATGACTAGCTCTTGCACTTCTTTAACAGCGGAAGCTTTTGTATGTTCTAGTGACTTGACCTTCTGCTAGTGTTCATCGGTTGGTGGAGTGTTGACCTTAGATGGGGTGACTGGCACAGGTTCAACACTAACTTGGTGATCAGTTGTTGAGGTGTCAATCTCTAACTGCTGCAATTCCTCTTCTTGTTCACCAGAGCCTAGCTCATCCTTGGAGCTATCTTTTGGAGTCTCCGATAGGCCGAGAAACTAAGCATCCAACATGCTTCCAGCCTGGTTGTCTCCTTCTTGGGGAATGGAATTCAGAGCTTCGAGAGTTAGAGCAGATGTTTCTTCTGGTTCTCCCTCCTCTGTGATTGGTACCGGGGTTATGAGTGAAACCCTTGAGCTTTTCGCATCATCGTATATGTTAATTAGGTCTATGAGGATGTCGGGCATGTCTGTCCCACTTGACGTTCATGTTTACCCCAACTGTGTTGTAGCAACAGTCGGCAACCATGCATGTTGTGAAGTAATGCCTGGGTTTTCTGGATGAACGATCTCCTCTAGTGGGGTTGATTCTGAGCCATTTAACTCCTCTCTGATGTTGATTGTGTTGATCGGGGTGACCCTTATGGGTCCTAACAGTTGGGGATCATTTTATAACCTCTGGATGACTCTTTGGGCTTCTTCTAACAACAGCATCCCTCTCCTCTATGCCTCTTTGTCTTCTACTGCTCTGTTCTCTTCCCTAACCCTAAGGGCTTCTTGAGTCATTTGTTCTATCATTTCGACCTACTCATCCATTGTCATGGCTTTAAATCTTGTCATATTGGGGTTAGATTTTCTCTGGAGCACCTCCTCCCAATCCTCGACACATTTTGTAAAGATTTCATCTTCAAACTTATCATGTGCATATGGACAACAAGAGGAGACTTATGATGCATGTTGAAGTACTAGGCCTCTAGGGTCATGTTTGCGAAATCAACCTGTGGGGAATCTGTATTCTAGATGGCTCAAACCTTCTTATTTAGCTTGCGTAGTATCCTTCACCATGTAAAGCCCTATATGGAAACCATAGGGAATGAACGCTCACTTCTTGTCTTTAACCAGAGTGGAATTATAGCCCTGCAGGATGGTTTGGTAATAGATTTCTCCCACGAAGAGCTGGTTTGGGATGTGAGAGAGTAGTAAATGTGGTGTGTCGATAGCCCCAAACACCCTGATATAAGTAGTGGTTTCCTCTAGGTACCAGTGGCCTACTTTTGAGATCATTTTCTTGGCTATTACCAAAAGCCTTGGGCATTCTTTTTTAAAAATAATAAAATAAACCCGACTATAAATTATCACATATGAGAGCATAGGATGTTTTGTACTTGTTTTCCCACAAAATGTTGAAGTAGACATGTACAGGTAGCTCGGAAACATGCCAGCTCAGATTCATGCCTGCGAAGATGCTCCTTGCATAAATTACGTCTTGTAGGTACAATGCCATGTGAAAAACAAGTGTTTCTCCATTCTTTGGTGTCTGGGACTGCAATATATTGGTGCTCAATTGTTTTGAAATGATTGCTCCCCAGTTTAAGTTGCTCCCAGAGATGGCCACAATGTATGCCAGGGGCATCCATGCCTCTAAAAACTTGGCGCAATCCCTCTCCCCGTACAATTGACATATTAGAGCCATTAAATAAATGTATGGCTCCCTTAGGTTTGTTGTTCCATACCGGTCGTTGCTCCGATTTGTAAAAAAAAAAAAATCTTCCTCCCACCATGAAGCCATAAATTTGTTGGTGTCATGGAACTCATAGAATTTTACCACGAAATTGGTATTTAATCGCTCCTCCAGGTCCCTAAGCTTGTACAATTTATGGACTTCCATCGGGAGAAAAACACCGATGCATCCACCATTTTCATCATTGACCAGGCACTTCATTGCATTCGTGTGATCAATTATCCACCCCAGGGTCTCAATACAAGACAAGACCGGGGTCCGGCAGGCTACCAGATGTAGGCATGACCACCGAATGTTCAAAAAAACCTGTTCATCAAGCATCCTTACATTCGGGTCACTATGGGGTGTAAATTATGGGTAATCTTCCTGGTTAATCCTGTTGAACAAATCTCCCCACTACGGGAGAATCATATTTGAGCTAGTGCTCACCTCTGTGTTGCCAAATGCAGGGCGATGGGAAAATTACTTCTTAGTATATGTTCTAATGACCGGCTCCACTTTAGTATCAAACTCCAATTGCCTTGTAGCGTCGGAAGAAGACCCTTCACCGACCTTTGCTTCTTTCAATTTTGGTGCCCTTGGTGAGCGTCTGCTTGTTAGCTTCCTTGGAGGCATTTTCCTACAGAAAGAGTAGAGTTATACACCATCTTGCAGAGATGATACTGATATATAAATAAATGTGACCACCCAAATGATAAAATTAATACATATCTCTTGTTCGCACTAGCTTAACTTGGTTTAAAATTCTGAGAATCGAGTGCAACTCTTGAAACACTCTTTTTGCTCCTTTGACTGCTCTGACATTCAGAAACTTGTGTACAGAATGTTGGGGTTTGAAACTATCTTAATAATTTAAACACAGAGAATACTTACCTTGTCACATCAGTTCTTCAATTGGGGCGTAAATGCGGTTTTACATAATTCGTCACCAAGGTCCGAATTATGCTCGCGATTAAATGCAATCGTAGGTTAGCGGCATAGGAGCGGGCTACATTTTGGTTCATCGACAATTTCAAATTATCGTTATTCGGTCAGCATGGAGGACAACAATGTATGTGGAGTGAAACATTAATTGGCCTATTAAATGACAGAATCCGATCTTATTTTGTGCCGAAAACATCCCATCATTCTGCTAATTTAAATGAGTGGATCGGGGGTCGGCGTTTTTCTTAGAAAATGCTCGTTGATATATTTTAGCAAAATCTTCGATGTCGATCCAACTTGTCATACAACTCTGATGTGGAAATGTTGACCTAGAAGTGTGACTAGGACACGGGGAAACCTAAGGTGACTCGGGATGAAACTAGGGCGTACGAATTGCCTATGCGGCAAAGACACGTGGTGTTTGAATTCAGCTCCTTCGTCTAAGAGTTTATTCAGAATCGGGGATTTTCGTTAGATATGAACTTTGACCAATAGGTCCTATCCCATTGATGCCAAAGAAGTATCGAGGATCGACGATCGGCGAGATGTTGAAACAATTGTTCCCGTATTACGCCCCTCGAAACTTGTCGATGCTGAAAATGCATCGATGATCGATGATCGGCGATGTGTCAATGCAAAAAAATTCCACAATTCAAATATTTGGGATTTCACCGACTCCAGACAATGCATCAGTAATCGGTGATCGGAGGTTCGTTATGGCCCATGTTAGTGTTTTTCCCTTTTATATTTTTCCAATGTCGATGGGATATCAACAATTTTCTGAAAACTTCTTCGGGAACATAGTTAGCAATCAACGCACTCCTTCTTTTTTCCTGATGCCAATGATACATCATCGATCGACAATTATCGTTGCTACGTGGTCATTTTACTGCTCAGATTTCTCCTATGCCGAAAATAGGTGCGTGGGTCACAATTTTAGCTATGTATTCTTAGTTAAAATGCCAAGTTATATTTAGAGAAAAGTTTCAATTAGTTAAATGACTTCAGAGCAAGCTGATTGCGACAAAAAAAAAAAAAACACATAGCCCCAGTGATTTCTACTCAATTGAATATTCAGACAAGAAAAAGTGGTACCCAAAAGAACAAATCTCAAAAAAATTTAGGGTGTGTTGAGGGCTCAACATGTCCCTAATACATTGTTGATGAGGGAGGTTGCTTACCATACCATGGGGACTGGCATAACATATTTTCTATCAAGTAGCATCAAAAATATATGGCCCACATTCCCTATAACTATTGGGAGGTACACATTCTTGAATGGTCCTCATGCTAGGAAAGATGCAGAGGCCTTGCAGGAGTTGTGTTTGTGTAAAGGAGAGCCTAAAGGACATGACCCAGAAAGCATATCACTAAATAATGTCAAAGTAGTTGGCCTTACTCACCAAGTAATCCACGTAGTAAATTATGCAGAGGGGGTCTTCAAGGGGGTCCTAATCTCTCAAGAAGTGTGGAGTAGGTTAACACATGATGTGGTTCGGGAAAAGCTCATAAGGAATGAAGAAGAGAAGAAAAAAATAGCCCAAGAATAGTTCCTCTTACTCCTGGAGAACAACTAGGAAAAGCTACAAGTTAAGAAACATGAGGAAAGAAAGAAAGCAAAGGAGAGACACCAGAAAGATATAATAGTTGAAGAAGAATATCAAATAAATCAAGTAGAGAAAGGAAAGGTGAAAAATGAACTAATGAACAGTTCCAAGGTGGATGAAAAGAACAAAAAGGAAGATGCATTAAAAAGGCTTGTTGATGAGAGGAAGAAAAAGAAAGAAAAGGAAATAAAATCTCAGCAAGATGCGCTTCAAAGGAAAAAGGTTGGAGAGGAGAAAAAGAGACTAGCAATAGAGGCAAAGGAAAATAAAAAGAAAGAAGAGGAAGAACAACATAAGGTTGTTGAAGCTAAATCCAAACGGAAAGCTGATGAGGAAGCAGAGAAGGAAAGACAAAAAAATTTGAATGACACCCAAAAAAAGTCCAACTACTATGAATGTGCGCATAATTGACATTCCCCCACAGGAATGTACCCCTCTTATGGCCATATTAGGTAATATATCTTTCTCCTCATGGGTTTTAAACTTTGATTATGTTGTAGTGGTAGTAGGGGAATACTACTACGTGACAAAACCAATGGAATTGAGAAGAGGGAAAGCAAAAGGAAAAGAGGGGATACAACTGTCAGCCAACCATCAACCAAGAGAATTATTGAATGAAAGGTAAAACCTAATCCCAAAGAAAATGCCATCCAAACTGCCTCTTCTATTCATGCATTTGTAGGGGGAAATGTCATATCTGTGTATGACTCAGATATTTCCTTAGACATAGCACAAGCCAGAATTGTTGAATTGGTAAACACCATGAACACACAAAAGTATGACATTACTGTTGAATTTGAGAAGGAAATAAAAATTGTAGAGAATCTCCACAAGGAGGAGATAGAAAAGGCTCTATAAGCACATAAGATTAAAATGGAGGCAAAATTCTATAAGAGAGCCCACACAAATGAAAATTTCCATAGGGAAGAGCTAGATGCCCTTATGTAGGAGCACTCTAGGAAAGTGGAACAAATGAAAACTAAGTATACACAGGAATTGACCAGTCCACAAGCAAAGGAGGTAGAAACCAACAAATTTGTGGAACAACAAGAGCACAAAATTCTAGGGCTAGAGCAAGATAAAGAGAAGCTTGAGAGAGATATTGAAAAAAACAAAGCAGGAACCCTCACCCTAGAAGCACAAAAGGTAGAAGCCACAACTATTAATGAGGAACTAAAATCTGGGAAAAATATGTGTTTCAGTGTCCTGAATGACGTCTAAAGGAATAAAGATGACCAAATAAGGCTTGAGGATCAAATTGACAAAACCAAGAATAGATAACAAAAGGCTAATGATGTCTTTGATAGAATTATAGATTGGTAGGGTGTATACAAGAATCCATCAGTTACCTTGCCACTCTACACCACCAGACATAAGCTAAAGGATCAAGTCTTTTTCGATACCTGGAAGCCTCTATTAGAAGATGTTTGAAGCATTCAAAAAGTGGTGAAAAAATCATATAAAAGGTTTTGGAATGCCTCCAATGAGCTTCTATAAGAATTCATGATGAAAATCATTCCTGACAGTAATGAGGCATCCCAAGCTGAATTGAGAATAGATGAAGTGGAGGAAACAAAGTGAACTAGTCAAAAAGATATTGAGCAGCTAACATAAGTGAATAAAGAAGTCCCGAATGAACACATGATGAAGCCCATCAAGCTGATCACACTGGCCCAAACTTTCATAAAGAAGACAGAGCAAGAATTAAAACTATAACTCACAACAAAATTTTGTGATGGGGAACTAGGCTTGGAAAATATGTAGTTGAGAAAGATGGATAAGATAATGGAATATTACACACCCTATAAGAAATATCAAGATCAAATGGAATCACAAAGAGTCTCATTGTTATCTTAAATATTGTAACTGTCCCTTTAATTTTTCTATTCTCACCTATTGTAACCCGAGTATGCAATATGAAGAGACAAGCCCAAATTTTTCTCAAGCAATAGGAAGTTTTGGAATGTAAACATTCCCTCTTGTTTTATAAAAGAGGAGACTGCAAATGAGAAAGGGCTTTTGATATGTTTTGTATCGAAACAATATTTTTACTATGTGATTAATAGAGCAAGAGACACTATTGGGAATTTCTGAATCAAATATGTGCATATGAGATTTCTCTTTGTGTATATGTCTTTTGTATGGATGTTATGGAGAATAGTTAGATGAATATTTTCTCTATTGTGTTATGTATATTTATATTGTCTAAATTTCCTTATGAGTATAATAAATAGTGTGATAAATAGGTCAAGCAACTAATTCTTATTATGCTTATTTCATTGTTATATTAACACATTATTTGCATATGTGAACTTGTTCTTTCGCAGATAGTAATATTCTTTACTATACTCACTTTAAGTAGATTTATCTTGATTGGGATAGGCTAGAATAGTGTAGAATTCCATTTAGAATATCTTTAGGTAGCACTAGTTAGATTTTAATTTAGATTTTAATTCATCTGAGAACATTATATTCTTAGATTCATATTAGATAATTTTTATTCAATGTGGCAACTGGGCCAACATACTGGTCAGAAATGTTATTCCAAATGAGAGTGGGTATAATTGGGACTTGCCATCAAGCGTTCTCCCTTACCTGCGTGACAGGTCGTTTGGACTCATCAACACAATGATGATATTTGAATTCCATAATTTTGTTGAAATCATAATCATTTTTTCCATCTTCATGAAGGTATAATGTGCATTCTTTGTTTAATTTGATAAAAAAAAAAAAATTGGGGAAATGCCACATCAAATAACAAACAACTTCCATAACCATGCCATCCAGAGCAACACATAATAATCTCCTAATAATGAGAAAGAGAAACTTGCAAACATAACAGACACATTATATATCTATGTGACCCACAAAGATCCAATCGGATCTTGACAAGATGTTAAAATAAAAAAACACCATTATGAGGAAAGGAGATGCATCATTTGTATTGCAAATGAAGAACAAACAAAATGAGAATTTTAGACTAGAGCTTGTATGTGATGTCGTTGTGGCAAGCTTTGACATTAAATTCCATTTTCAAAGTCAACATTTTTAGGTCATGGTAAGACAAGATGTCGTTCACTCTTTTGCACCATGTTACTGGATACAATACCATTTATCCTTGTTTCTATGTCTCTTGGTGAAATCTACTCTAGGGTACACAATTTGGCCATCTGTGGACTGTTGACTCTATGTTTTGACTAATTTTTTCCTTCTCTAAGTCTCTTTTTGAACATGCGGATCATATAATTATACCTCTATTGGCCTTTTTGAAGGTATTGTTAGGTTTCTTCTATCAATTTGTTATGGATCAACATAAGGTATGTTTTGTATTCATTTTTGATAATTTTATGATGATTTATCCTTAATCGAATGAGCCCAATCCATTAACATTTGTCTTTTGATTGAAACATGTCGAAAACGCAATCCATCCCTTGATCTAGCCCTCGATCTGGTCCTCGATCTGGTCCTCGATCTGATCCTCGATCTGGCCCTCGATATGGAACTAAGAGCTCAATGAGTTATGGGTTGGTATATCTGTGAGCTCTTCCTGGCAAATGTGAAACGTGGGTTTCATACCTGTTCGAACCCTCCGGCTATGGGACTCATTACATTTTGATTCGAACAGTTGCATTCAACCTCTATTTTGAGCGCGTGAAGTTGCTAGAAGATGATGTATGTTATTTGTTTTTAATGATTTTCTATTGTAGGAGAGTGTCGACCCTTTCAGTGGTCGAACTCTCAGTTATATAAAAAACTCTATAAATATTGAGGTTTCTCAGAACGAAAAGACAATAATTATAATATAGCTATTATATTGAATTCGCTTTGTAACTCAATTCTAGTGTTAATACAAGTCATGCATTGAGATTGTGATTGTCTATTGAGCTGGAGTAGTACCACGACTACCTAGGGGGCCCACCAATGGTCTGTGTGTTTTGTTTACTTGTTGTATATTCATATTTACACGTCTAACTCTTGTATGAAGGATATTTGTAAATTTCCATATATGGACATCTAACTATGTATTTTCTGATATATAACTTTTTTATGTTGGTTATCTACTTAGATTATGTTTCATTGACATATATATGCTCTTGATCATCTCACTATTCATATATAAACATATATTTCTCTTCTAATTCACATAAGTTGTGTTTTACTTTGCATATTGGTCATCTAGAAAGTGTATATAACAGTCTTTTTATGACTCCTTAAGTTATGGTTTACAATTAATCCATGCAGGGTTGCATAGATTATTACCTCTGTGTTAGAATATTTCCAGTCTTGGTGTGATATAATAGTTTCTAATTTCAAATCTCTTTCGAATATTGTTTATGGATTCCATTAATATAAAAATATGTACTTAATCAATTGATATTTCCTCAATGGAAAAGATTTAAGTAAATTCTCTTGTTTATACTCTGCATATCTCTGTAGAAATTAACATTGAGTTGATTCCGCTTGAATTATCAGTAGTGCTAATATGCCAATGTGATATAATTCGCCATCGTAAACACAACCACTACATTTAAATGTCTTCATGGTGTTGTTTACTTTCAGTCGGTCAGACTAGTGTAAAAGATGTGGTTTATTTCCTCTAGAATAGAATTAATTATGAGTTTTTGAAAATATGCTTTAAGAATAGAGTTCACTTCAAAAAGTTGATTTTAAGAAAAGATAGCTTGCTTCCATTCAAGAATTGTTTACTTAGAGTAATGTGCTTATTGTTCATAGTAACATATTTCTCTTGCAATGAGATCTGGACCCTAAATTGGAAAGATAAAGAATTAGGCCCGCAATATTTTAAGCCTTGAATTTCCATTAACACTTGATCTGAAAGAGAATATGATGTAGAATTAAGAAAGAGTACACACATGTCCACACTAAACCCTACAACCCTTGCTTTCAAACTGTGTGTGAAAAAATACTTCAATAAGTTAGATTGAATGTGAATATTGACCAAGAAACATGATAGGAGAATGATATTGTTTCCCCATGAGTGTACAATTAAGTTTTAAAATAAACACAATAACATTCCAGTACTATTATACAAGGAAATACAAGGTGCAATCTTAGTTGTCGCAGAAAACTATGAAACAAATATTGAGCATAAAAGGGATAAGAAATTACTTTCAAAGGCACTGCAAAACCTCAAGCATTATGAGCAAATGATTGAATAGACTATCTTTGACAGCTTGAATGTATGAGACACATTAATATGTATCATTACTTTCGCTAACCATGATAGAATATCTTTCAATGAATATACCAAAACGTCTGGTTGATGAATTTTGTATCTTCCCCAATAGAGTCCATGTATCGTCCAATTTTTAAGCAATATTGAGAGTCAACATAGATTCCACTAAATATCAAATAGTAGAAATACCTCTATTGATGAGGATTGATGTTTTGAGTTTAAATATTCACATAATTATTTCCCAAAAAATACAAGTAATATGAAAAACAGTTTGTGGAAGTTGTCCCATGACTGTAATCGAATACTAATAAATGGGAAAAAGACAGAATGTACCAAGTTCATAACAAGAGATGAAAAATAACTATCGATCAAAATTTTATTTCCACTCTATATAACAAACTTCAAGACAAGTCTTGCCATATGTCTTTAACATTTTGGCAAGGTGTAGAATGCCATATCTACCTTTACGAGGGTAATATTTGTAGGGATGATAGGAATCTCTCCACTTGAAAATTCTATGACCAAAAGCTTATCTCCCTAGTTTAAAAGCTTCAAGTTGTCTTTCAAGTGCCTCCCCTACATGACCATAGAGAACATCAACTTCCTTAAGGTTTCTTGACTTCAAGTACTCCCTAGTATGAGATATTATATTGTCACTTATAGATTCAACCACATGATCAACTCCTAATGACTTGAGAGGATGTTCTTTTTTTGGTCCCCTAAATTGCACATACTTGAAAAACTCAACACCATATGCTCCATTCTCCTCCTTTGTTGTAACACATTCATTAATTGCATTTTAAAAGTAACTGGTTTCTTTAAAAAAATATTTCAGACTCTCAATACGAAGATTTTTGATTGATTTAAAATGATATTGAAACAAACCAAACCTTTAAATGAAAGACCTAAGAGAGAGCCCCTAAAAAGGAAGACTGACGTTACAAATCAACAAAAAGAAGCTTCCTCAAAACTAAGAAGCAAATTTATATAATAATTGAAGGTTGGTCTCCTACCTTACTACAACAATTATGATTGTCATGCATACCTTTCCTATCTCCAAAGTTGACAACACTACACCACATGTTGCTCCAAGAACAAGCAAAACATGTGTAGACAATAGCTATGAGTAGCACTTTTCTAGTTGAAAACATCTTTAAAGGGGATCTATAAAACATTAAAGTCAACGACTTAATGTAGCTTCAAGATTCAAGTTAACTAAGAGGAGAAAGTTTTGTGTAGCAGTTTGTGAATTGCATTCAGAACAGAGGCCTTAACAAAAAAACTACATGCACCATAAAAAAACATGAAATTGAGTTAAAGATCAACATTTCAGTTCAAACTCTGGTGAAATATCTAGGTTTATTTTTTTATTTTTCTTCCTTCATTAAGATAATATCACATGGCAAGTGATTACTAGAATTAAAAAGGGTTTCTTCTATATAGTATAATCCCCTTCGAATATGTATATCGCAAGGAGAATCATAATCCTATCAAAGATTGTGCAACCTCATTACAAAGGACCCCTTACCCCTATTGTGGATACACAACTAGGTTAAATTTGAAATGCATCAAGACAGCACAATTGATGCCATTGCAAGCAACCCATAACAAACCTTTTGAGGATAAAAGAGTAATAAACCAAAATTTGATTGTTATAGCTAGCTATACCAACCTACCCACAACAAATTCTTGCTTGATCAACAAGCCCAAGGTGTGAAGTACCAAAATCTATTGGATTCCCACCAGTAGTAATCAAATCACATCATGGAGGAACTAAAAACCTACATACCCATAACTGACATTAAAATCCCTACACAACATTAAGATTATTTATTTGCCATATTATATTGCTCTTTGCTTGCCATCTACACAACCAATTGTTATAAGTGTGTGCATACCACTTTAATTATTGGGACAAATGATGAGTATACTCCATTAAATACAACCAATAAAGGACAAACAAGGTCCCTAAAGAGAATGGACACCACCCCTGAGGGGATAGATGAAGAATTTTTTTATGAAGCCTCTTAACATGATCCAGATAAAGTAGGGTATGAGAGGTGATTAGAGATAATGAGGATTCCTTTTTACTCTCTTCATCCAGAATCTAGGGCAATGCTCAAACAACCAAAAATATATGGTAGGATGATTATAAGGAATAAAGGTAGGAATTTAAGGTCAAATTGAAAGAATAAAAAAAGGAATTGCAATCTATAAAAATACTAACAATATATGGAGAGTTCTCAATGCAGTCACCATGAAGAACTTCCCCTAGATTCTTAGAATTGTTGACAATTTTAGTTAGCTTGTAGTAGTCCAAATAATATAAATCGTAAAATTTGTGTGATTTGGTGGAGGTTAACTCGTTTGCTTTCACTTACAACTCATCACCCCAAACACCATAGGTAGACTCGAAATCCCCAAGATGATATGATTTAACCAATCCATTGAAAAAATTCATTGAAAATCAATTGTAAAAGCAGGATCCAGTACTCGATTACCAAATATATCATGGAATGTCAACTTAATGACTTAAGTTGCTATAACAAATTGCTCCAATTTCTATGATTTCTAAATCATGTAAGAAAGTTGGTAGAGCATGCCAAACTATGGTGAAAGTGAGAATCACTCCACTGGTGTCATAATTCTCTTACTGAGATATGAAAAGAACCAATAATTATTTTCATATCGAAGCAAACAAATTCTAGGATCTTTCAAGGAAAAATAGATTAGTACTCAACACATGTAAAAGGTTGGAGGCATTTTAAACCATAGTAATCACAAAACATAAAGATAGTTTTATTTTCAAAGACTATGCCAATGTACAATATATATATATAAACACGTTATCACTTTGGAACAAAGTCTAGGGACAATATTGTCATAAATGGTTCGGTATAGTTTCTTGAATAATAAAACCAAAATCAATGTTAGAGATTGCAAAACAAAAGGTCCATTACATTTGGGGAATCTTTCTCACTTTTTTTCCTTCATTACTCATCCTAAATCCTTTTACCAAACCTTTCCATTGGATGTTAATGTCTTGCAAATGCCTTTTTTTATTGCATGGCTTCCAATTGTTTATGTTTCATTGTTACCCATGACCTAATAGATAATGGCATCGAAACCCATTTTCCTTGATCATCAATTTTGTTGTATAACATAATTGATTTCAACTCACTCTTGGGACGTCATTGAGCTATTGAATTCTACAACATACAAATGAAACAAACAAAGTTAAGTAGTATGTTCTTCTATAAAAAACAAAAATGAAACTTCAGAGGAATTCTTTCCCAATATATGTGAGGCTCTTAGTGGGAAAATCCCTGAAAGATCAAGGGAAATCAAGGTTATCTATCACTAAAGGTGCATAACTATGGCTTCCATTGTTGGTATTGAAAGAAAGGGTAGAGAACCATCCAAAACTATCTAATATGCTATGTAAATAACGTGTCATTGAAGGAACATGGTTCCCCTAGCATGGGAGAGATGTTAGAACTTAAGAAATTGCATCACCCACATTTATCGTCTCATGTAGAAGTTCATGGCTAGATGTGAATGAAATTTCCAATGGATAAATATGTTGGTATGATTGCAATTTTTCTTCTTAGTTACGTGTGGGCTTCTAATGCAATATGAGATTGATTGGATATGGTGTGATTCTAAATCATTATTAAATTTTAGACTCTAGGGGTTATGATGGTCATGGATTAGAGTCTAAGGGTTACAATGGTTATGGATTAGAGTTTAGGGGTTATGATGCTTGTACTTCTCATGTATAATTTCATGGTTATATGTGAATTAAATTTCCAATATGTAAAGATGTTGGTATGATTACAATTAGTGTTTCTTAGGTACAAGTGGGCTTATATTGAAATATGAGATTGACTAGAATATGTTGTGATTCTAAATCATCATTAAATTTTAGATCCAAGGAGAAAATGAACCATAGTAATGGAGGATAATATGAGGTATAAAGACAAATAAGGTTCCCTTTGCATGGACATGTTGTTTGAGACCTATAGAGAATGTTAGTGAAAAGGGCTTCATGTCAATGGAGCTCCATAAGGATAGTTATATGATATTACTTCATCTTGATTGGCATGGTATCCAAGGCAACGAATTAGTACATATACCCCCTTAGCTCCTTATTAAATAATCACTTGTTTCTCATTTCTCATCTTAAGCACAGGTATGTATGCACCCATTTTGGGATATTTAAGCTCTATAAGGAGACTAATATCCTTAGTTTTGGACATGTAGATACTAGAAGGAAAGCTACCATGAAAATTTACAAGGAACTATCAGCACTTATGACCGTGACGTTATCTATTATTGTCAACTCCATTCTTATTATCACTATTATTAAAATTCTTCAAATCTATATCGATACAACAATATAGTACAAGGAGCACATTACAAAAGAAAGGGTGGGAAAAAGGGCATGGCATCAATTAATTCACATTCATAGTCCCAAAACTACTACTTTTCATGTATTAAAACTAAAATAGACAAGTTGCATAAAGTTGGAATCAACATTAACACACACCAAAAAACAAAGTGAAGCAAACTGCTAAGAGAATTTGCTTCGAAAAATATTGAAAGCAAAAGAGGGGAGAGGCATGGCGTTGAAAGCTTTGAATGTTTTGTAAAGGTTACCAAAATATTTAATCACAAATGAGCAAGCATGGTCTACACCTTGAAGCAAACACAAATTATCCTAGAGATTTACTACTACAAAGGTGTGTTAGGGTAAGAAAACTCCTCAAGGCAATGGAAGTAATGCTTCAAGATCCCTAAGTTGTGCTAACATGAATCAAAATATAACTTAGCCAAACAACACAATCCATGAGCCAACAAATTGAATTCTTCGATCTTGCTTCCATCATTCGAGGCCACCAGTAGCTTGCAAAAACCCTCTATACATTAGTTTCGCTAAGAGATACCAAATATGGAAAAACTTTATTGATATATGAAAAGCACAATACCACCACCATAGATCAAATATTGCACAAAGGCTCATATGTGATGCGCTAGAGGCACTTGAAATTCCATCTTGACCACACCACAACCTACTCTTTTATCCTACTTGTCATTGGCATGGTATTCTCCTCATGTTGGTGAAACTCTAATAGTATTTGGGGTGGGGATTGTGTAGGTGAGAGGGGGGAAAGAGATCCTCCTCTTCCCAAATCTATAAATTGCAAAGAAAAAAAAGTAAGGAGATAAAAACATTAGCCACTAAATGGACATAACCACCCAACCAAAAGATTTGTAGTTGGAGCATAGTTTTTTTAGCCCAATATTAAAAAACTGATAGAGGGTAAACAATATGTTTCTATATCAAACCCAAGCAAATAGACTTACAAAAATAGAGTGGAGTAGTATGTGGCTATGAAAAACAAAGCTAAGGAAAACGAGGAAACATAGAGAGGGAGTTCATAGTGTTACCAAAAAAGTGGCTTCCTCCCTGTTACGAAATGCACCTGAAGCTTGAAGAAGAAACAAGAAACCAAATTGCAGCGTCCTCCTTGCTACCAAAACCATCCATAATACTAGAAGGGAACATTGATAAATATTTTCTACACGATTAGCTTCGTTGAGAAGGGTTGGGCCATTTGCAGCTTTAAAATAGAGCTTTCATATTAGATCCATTCGAATGCCATGTGATCGGGAGAGAAAAACAACAAACCTACTACCAAACCCTTCCCTCCCTACTCCAAACCCCCTCAAAGCTCAAGATAGTATTTGATAGCACGACGGTTTTTGGATTTCAAAGGAATAAATTTCATAAAAAATCATTTAATGTGGAATATATTTATTGAGAACATGAAAAGATAAGGATATTTTGATGAGACAAAAATAATATTATTTGATTAGAGAAGTGGGAAAGGAAAAAGTACTCATTGTATTACCATGGTTAACTATGTTTTCCATCCACCATTTAGAATGTGACAACTCATCAACTTTAACTCAAACAATGCTAAGTCATCCCCAGGGGATGATGTCACCTTCTGAATTGTGAATGCCTCTTATAAAGTTAATTTTGATAGTACATTTTTTGTTTTGTGGCCTATTTTAGACCTCAAAATTCCCTTAATTTGAAATGTCTATAGTTGTGACATTGTCCACATCTAAAGGGTATACCTTTATAATCAAGTGTTAATTGATATCTAACTGTACTTCTCTCAATAACCAATTCCTGTGTCATGCCTTTTCTAGTTTCTACACCCACTAATATTCTGGTCATTGCAAAGGATCAAGTATCCCTAAAAGATAAAACAACTTCATAATATGAACCAAAGGAGTGTTAGAAATAAAGAGATGTGCTTGTTTTTTCATAGAAAATATAGCAATATTGTCACCCAACCATAGGCCGAAGCCAGCCCCAAGTACCTTAATCTTGACAGATAGAATAATTCCAGAAAAAAAAACCCTTAGAACCAATAGCCAACCAAGGTCGCATACTTCTCTCCAAAGCTAGCGCACCAAGTAGAGAGTCCAAACCATAACCAAGGCAAAAAGTCCAAACCATAACCAAAGACCAAAATCCCAGTTGCAGTATCTGCAGTTGCACTCCAAAACTTGTGCACCACTAGTCTGGGTGAGTTGTGAGAGTGTGTGTCAAATGAACTCTAGTGCCCTCTTATTTATAGTCTTCCAAGTGACCTAATTGGGTCGACTTGTACTTATGGAGGATAATAATTTAATATAAATTATTATCTTGAGCTAACTTGCCTTCTAGGGTTTCTACACATTTGTTTAGGGTTTCTCTTGCTTCCCAAAATATTCTAGTCTCGTCAAATAATACATGTAGAAGTTAATACTTCCTGTAACTACCATAATATCAACACTCCCTCCTAGATAGGGAGGTATTAAAGGAAATGGTCTTGAGCACAAACAAACCATTCAATGGGTAGCATCATCATAGACACACAGGCTATCTCATGATCACGTAGATCAACTCATGAGCAACATCATCACTATCAGTATAATATGATAGCATCAATTGCATCATATCTCGGAGCCATACTCCATCTGAGTAATCATACATGATGTTGAATAAGTCACTCACTCCACAGAGTGATACAAGGACCATTCTTCTAATCCAGACATACGTCCTAGAAGAATGATTGTCCCAATAGATTTTGAAAGCCACACCATGGGCTACAGAGACCATTCCTATAGGAATATCAGTCTTGAACTATTTTATAATCAGCTCATATGCACCATAGAAATTCATCTCTACCTATATGCCTTAGAAAATATTGATCATGAACCATTTTCCTAATTGAGCCACAATATTTGCCTTAGGAAAATACCAGTCCATGATACGTCAACAAACTATCAACCTAGACCATTATCCACAGAGAGATTGCCTGTCCATGAGCAATCTGTTCTTTTTGGACCATTCTCCGCCTGGAGAATGTTTGTCCACCAACACACTGTCTATCCATCTAGTTGTCAATCAACTCCAACACTAGTGGTAGTCTCCATGGAACTCAGATAGTAGCATAATGTTGTTATAATTCCATCCAATAGAACACAATTGTGTCTATCCATAGTAGTACACAACTACTATCCAGTGGTACACAACCACTACTAGTAGCACACAGCTACTAACCAGTGACACATAGTCACTACTAGTGGATCACATCCACCAAAGTAGCATACAACTATTGTATAGAGACATATAGTCTCCAAAACAATCATATCATCTGATATCAACCTGCATAAACAATATCATGACACAAATTGAGTCATCAGGGCCATTCTTCCACTCACATCTGTGAGACCTGGAAGAGCATCTTCCCTCAAAAAGTAAAACATCAGCCATGGATTATCTGGACTATTCTTCTCAAGCATAGAAGAATAATTGTCCCTGATTTCTGAGCCTGGACCATTCACCTAACTGGGCCATTCCTATGGCACTAATCATAATGCAACCTAGAGAGAATGAGTATGCCCTAGGGAATGTCTGTCCCTGATTGTTGAACCTGGACCATTCACCTAATTGGGCCATTCCTCCGGCACTAATCATAGTGCAACCTAGAGAGAATGAGTCTGCCCTAGGGAATGATTGTCCGGACCATTTCCTATGGAAATGATTGTCTTTCACCAACCTCCTATAATGGACCATTCTTCGAAACTACTCAAAACTATGAACTTTGAAAGAATGACTACCCGGAGAGGTGGACCATTATACTTGACCACTACTCAGAGTGACTGCCAAGAAGAATGATTTTCCTAGACCATTCTCCCACACTGGCCACAAGAGGAATCATTGTCTATGGTACATCAGCAATCTATCAGACCATTTTCATTACGAAAATAATTGTCCGATCTAGACCATTTTCCGAACTGGAAAATGTTTGTCCGTTAGAAATCTTGGGCCACTTTCCAGACTGGAAGGTGACTACCTAACCTGGGCCATTTTCCGAACTGGAAAATGACTGCCCATATATCAATAACATATCAATACTCCCTCCCAACTTAGGAGTAATCACTTCATTTTCCAAAAATAAAGTCATCTCCACGAGTACCAACTTGTCCCTTAAGTGCGCAAACTTTTCATCTTGGACATGCTTTACCAAAATATCTACTATATGCTCATTTGTAGAGATATACTGGAGAACCATTTCTCCCCTCTAGACTCTATCATGGAGAAATCAATACTTGATCTCAATGTGCTTTGACCTGTCATGGAACACCAGGTTCTCTGAAAGCTTCATATAGCTTTGATTATCACTATATTTCACAGTCGAATCTAGCACCAGATCAAAGAGTCCATAAACCAGGTTATGGAGCCACACTACTTTCGTACAAGAATCACAAGCTGCAATATACTATGCTTCTGCAGTGTTGAGTTTGACAGAGTTATGTTTCCTCCTGGCCCATGACATCGAGGAAAATCTTAAACTGAAACATATCCAAGTAGCATTACTTCTGTCAACTGCACTACTTGCCCAATCTGAATCGATAAATCCATGCAGTTGTATATTATAACTCAAATGTCCCACAAAGAAAATATATGGTTGAGTATTCTCCAAATACATTAATGAGCCAATCAATTGTCGATACAGAGATGGGTCTATGGGATCAGAGTCTCTCAACTTCTTCATATTTTTCATCATGGGATCTTTCCATGGATTTGCAATCCATCATTCTAGACTTCTGAAGAATCATTTCAATACACTTCCTCTATCATAGGAATTTTTCACCACACTTTTGTTGTACACCAGGTTGCTTTAATCCATACAAGGTCTTCTTCTATATTCATACATGGGTCTCTTTCTGGTATACCTCAAAACCTTTAGGTTGTTCTATATGCTTCTCCTTCAATTACTCTATTGAGAAGAACAGTCTTTACATCCATCTGATGTAAACTCCAACCCATGGATACTGCAGGAGATATAATGGCTCAGATAGAGGTATGTATGCTTACTAGAACAAGTTGTCGTCATATTCTTCTCCCTCCTTCTGGGAGAACCCTCTGGCCCTGAGTCTCGCCTTGTATCTATCAATGCTTAAGTCTTTTTTCACAATTTCTCACGTACTTTGTTCTTCATCACAACTTATTCCATTCCTTCTACTTGACTACTTCTAGTGGGTTCAAACTAGTTCAATTGGTTGTTCTGACTTTTCTTTCTTTCTTGGAATCTTCATGTTCTTCCTCATGTTTCTCTTTAATGTTGGATTCCATGGAATCTTATATATATTACATGCCCTTCCTAAAGGTTCCAACTTCTTCCTTTCGCCATAGGAACATAAATGTAGATGGACAATGGGAAATATTCAAGGCTTCTTTTCAGAGAAGACTTCTTCTAGAGTAAAGATGAACACATGTTACTTATCATGGCTGCTACTTCCAATGAAGAACATGGACAGATACTTCATAGTATTCATGGATTCTTCAATGGATCATATTATTAGGGATTAGCTCCCTTATAATCCTGGCTTCATCCTTAAATGAGCAATATACATGCTCTTCTTTTGGAATTATGTAATCATCTCCCTCAAACTAAGAGAGTCCATGCTTTTTTCTGCATCCTTCTTACTTTCTTCAAAGTGTCACGAGTTTGTTCTAGTTTCCTCTTGATTACTGACTTCTTTCTGAATCTCTTCAAGTTTGTTTCTATTTGTTCTAATTGTTTCCCATCCAGTGGTTGTTGCAATCATTGTGTCATCCTTATAAACTCCGTCTATGACAGCCTCCGCAAATATTGTTCATCAAACATATTTCACACGGGTACTTGCCTGGAAAAAGAGCAACAAGAGAAAACAAGAAATATATCTCTAGAGGAAATGGTAGTTCATCTTGCAAACAAGTACAATAGGAATGTATATCAATGGTATTCATATGCAGTCAAGTATTCATTGCACCTAGCAATAATAGAACCTTTCAAAGATTATTTTTTTAATGTAGCAACTATCACCCTTGATATATACAAATTTGAAGCTTAACAATTTAATCAAACCTGGAACCTGAAGCGTCACTTTCTATGGAGGGTGCTCTTGTTCTTCTGAATGCACTTTGAAGTCTTGTAGCATTGTCCAACTTGTCTTCCAATGTGAAACTAGATACCATCTTGACAAGAAGAGATTAGAAGCTAAATTGAAAGATTCAATGATTAGAACAAGCTAGAAACTCTAGAATGTCAACTTTGACCACAAGATCAATTTGACCAAAAGTCAACTTTTGACTTTGACTTTGACCAATGAAACTTTAACTTTTGACTTTAACCAAGAATTCAAACCTAATTATTTTTTTTTAGTTGAGGGTACCAGGAAGTGCGTTAGGATAGGGTGCACTAGGATGTCAAGGAATTAGGTCAAATGCTACAATAGAAGTGCATGAACACAAGGGTTAGGGTTTGTTGCAGTTGCATAATTAGGAAAACTAGCCGGAGCTGTAACTAGTGCCACAAGGAGCTTAACAAGTAACTTCCCAATCTATATTCCAATGATTAGACTGTCTGAAGATAGTGTGGGCCCATAACCTGTTAGAAATAAAGAGATGTGCTCATTTTTCCATAGATAATATATCAATATTGTCACCCATCCATAGGCTGAAGCCACCCCCGAGCACCTTAACCTTGACAGATAGAATAATTTCATAAGTAAACTCTTAGAACCAATAGCCAACCAAGGTAGCATACTTCTCTCCAAATCTAGCGCACCAAACAGAGAGTCCAAACCATAACCAAGAAAAAAAGTCCAAACCATAACCAAAGACCAAAATCCCAATTGTAGTAGGTGCAGTTGCACTCCAAAACTTGTGCACCACTAGTCTGTGTGAGTTGTGAGAGTGTGTGTCAAATGAACTCTAGTGCCCTCTTGTTTATAGTCTTCCAAGTGACCTAACTGGGCCGACTTGTACTTCTGGAGGATAATAATTTAATATAAATTATTATCTTGATCCGACTTTCCTTCTAAGGTTTCTACACATATGTTTAGGGTTTCTCTTGCTTCCCAGAATATTCTAGTCTCCTCAAAGGTTACACATAGAAGTTAATACCTCTTGCAGCTACCATAATATCAACAAGGAGTTTCCTATTTATGCAAATACATCCTCCAACCATAAAACAAGAGGTAGCCTTGGTATTTGAACCTAGACTTGAAGTATGTTCTGTCCAACCATTTGAGCATCAAAATCAACATGGCACTTCATTAAGAAAATATTTTGGGAACCTCGTTTCCACTTACTTTACAAGACTTTATTTACCTCTCCAACCGAATAAAAAACCCATATTATCCATCACTTTTCCAAATTCATTATGCATGGTACATAACCCACCAAAGGTTCAAAATTTAACCCCATCCAATTCTTTAATCACTTGTGAGACATTTTATATCCTAAAAAATGACCAATTATAGCCTTCTCTTCCAATTCCACTACATTATTTAACCTAGTTTTTGAACCCAAACTTATCCTTACTAGCTCAAGGATTTTTTTGATGAAATTCCTCCTCTCTCTTTTTTCATATTATCCTTCCAACGAGGATTTCATATCTCTACTTCCATGGTTGTTGAACCACTCATTCAACTAATGTCCAAGTGTTTTCCAATAAACCCTGTCTCCTATCAATCGTTTTCATTCTGGGCCGAGTTGAAGAGATGTAATTCCAAATATCCATAGAGAAATGCCAGGGGAATAAATGATTTGTCACCATCATTCACTTGATTAATGGCTCTATATTTTTCAATGCTAGGGACAATCTATTGGACATCCATCGAATCTAAGACATGGTACATTTCAAATGGGATAACAAATGCATCACTAAGGTCCTCGTGAATCTCTCCATATTTGTCATTTACCCTCATCTCTAACCACAATCTACCTTGGGTACCACCTATGTGTAAACCCCAAACCAACTCTCCCAAAATGTCCAGTGTGTCGTCCTCGAGTGTGAGCAACCCCTCCAATATCCTCCTCAATTGAGTGCCATGCTGACCAAATCAATGTGTTTCCAAGATTTGTTGACCCTCATTCGAATCAATTGAATAGTCATCTCCTTCGTCCTTCGTCGTCCCCATGCATGCCTTAACAACTCAACCCCCATCCTTATCAAACAGATTCAAAAATGTGTTGATCAAACTCTTGCAAAAACATTAGATGCACCTTTAGTCTTCCAAATGGCTCCCAACTTCTCCCATAACTTTATAGTTATATAGCTCGGGTGTTGCTACAATATATTATGATGGCCACATGGTTTTGTTATTTCATATAAGAAAGGTATTGACAGAATAACTATCCAACTTGGTGCTAATTACTCTTTGCCAATCTTTGATGGTGTGGGTGCAAGGATTGACATGGTAGTGCACTTGTAACATTCCCCAAGCTTAACCGAGGAACATTACCATGAAGAATTACACATAGAATAAATTTTAATTCTACTAACATATCATGTAACTTACATGCTACATGAATGACATAGATTTAACTATGTTTGATACCATAAATTTAAATGCATCTACAACATACTAAAATCACATGAATGCAGCTAATAAACTCATCACAACATAATATGATTCATTCTCAAACACAGAGTAAAACGCACAACAGTTAACTCATAAAGTAACTCATAAAAATGGATAAACACTTGTCTTTTTAAAATAGTTGCTAGGGACAGACATTCCACCCAACCATAGACTTTTTGTTCAAATTTCAATAGCAAGTCACCCCCGAGATGAAGCTAGGAATCCACAAAAGAGGGTGTCTCTCACAGTCCACTCACAACTCAGATATCTCTCAACCCATTAGCATTCTCTGACAACTCTCTCGATTTCCACCAACTCTCTTCCTCTCGACTTGCCCAACCCAAGGAATGTACCCCTTCACTGTTCTCATTCCATCGAGCATCCCTTTTGTTTATCAAGGTCTCTCTAGCATAGGTAACTAGGAATCTCACTAGTGGTATCTCAAGGGAGCTCATTACTAGGAAAAACTACCAGCAAAACAATAGTAGTAACTTTCTATTATAGTGCAACTCATGTAAGAGTTCACTCTTCAGGCTTGACAACCTATTTCTTCTACAAGCCTGACAACTTACCTCTTCGATCTTCAGTGCCCAAAATGCTCCAGAGTTCTTCCTCCATTGTTGTACCAGCTCCAAAGATCTCTTGTTTTTCTCCTCTGCTTGTTGTTCATGCAAAAACATGATTGTCTAAAAATTCCCCCCTTTGGCCATATGAATTTCCTTTCCCCCGAAGCCAGTTGACCACTCACTCTCCCCAATGTTGACTATACTTCATCCCCATGCTCCCAATAACTATGGGATGCGACTTCTCACACCGACCTTCTTACATGTATTCAATGATTGGGCTCTCATACACTCAAACAAAAAATAGAAGTCTTATTCACAATGATAATAAAATTCAAGAATGTGGGTTTGGATTAATACCCATAAATCATTTCCCCCTTGGACCCCTCTTAGGCACTTTGTTCTCTTGTGTAAAACTTAGCCCCTATCTCTGTTTGTGTGCTCCGGTAGCTAGAATCACATTGTATCTATTAAAATTCAGAAATACAATTCACATATTACATCATCCATCTCTACATTATGCATTAATTAAACAAGGGATTATAGCGGGGATGTTACATTCACCCTCCCATACAATTGTGAACCATCATCAATGCACAATACTAAGTCAAAATACATATATAGTTTACATCATGATATTCAGAAAACAAAAATATGAAAAATGTTTATCCTCCAACAACAGTTCCAACCATAATCTTGTGTTCCTCTCAACCCATTGATACAAGGAATGTGCCCCCTTCACTGCTCTAAATCCATTGGGATGCACCATTATTTTATCAAGGATGTCAGAGAAGGTGAATAGGGATTCCAAGATTTGGTTATGGGACTCTAGCTACCCAAAATGGAGTCTTGCATTCCTTTTTAGTTTTTGTTTTCTTCAAAATTATGGAAATTTTGTGGGTATTCCTCCCGTATGGTTTCCTCGTGCTCCCATGTAGTGTCTTTAGGACCATAGCAGGTATGTTGGACCTTTACTAGGTCGATTTCTTTGCTCTTGAACACTTTGATTTTCCAATCTAGGATGTGCATTGGTTTCACCAGGAAATCTCCTCTGTGCTCCACCTAGATCACAGTCCAATCAATTATGTGGTTAGGGTTGACACATGTTTCTTTAATAATGACACATGAAACACATAACTGACTCTCATGGATGCAAACAATGTTAACATGTCTGAAAGTGGGCCTATCTTCTCTAAGATTTCAAAAGGCCCACGATATTTTTTTGCAAACTTTGGGAAACAACCCAATCTTAGCGAACTTCTAGTTTTCACTTTCACTTTTAGAAATACATGTTCACCCACTTCAAAATATCTAAAAATTTTGTTCTTATCTTCATAATTTTTTTGTTTGTCCTAGACAGGTTTTAAATTCTACCTGATCTTGGTCAATTTCTCTTCCATTTCTTTCAACAAATCTAGCCCAATGACAGCTCTATCTGTTGGGTTGTCCCAGTTCATTGGTGTGTTACACTTCCTACCGTACAATGCTTTGAATGGTCTCATTTTTAATGAGAATCGATACCCATTATTGTAAGCGAATTCAACTAAGTGGATATAATGTTCCCATTTTGATGGTTGGTCCATCACATACATTCTGAGCGTGTCTTCAATTATTCTATTGGTCCTCTCTATTTTCCCATGATATTCTAGGTGATACGTTGTGTTGAGATTTAAATTTGTCCCAAATCCTTTGAACAAACCCTTCCAAAAATTGATTGTGAACTTTGGATCTCTGTCTAAAACAATTGCCTTGGGAACTCCACATATGCTAGCAACTTATTTCATGTAGATATCTACAATGTTTGTTGTCTTGTGTGTAGTCTTTGTTGGGATAAAATGTGCAGCCTTAGTCAATTTGTCCACCACTACCATGATGGAATCATGTTGCTTCACTATTCTGGGCAGCTTTGTAATAAAATCCACTATACAACTTCCCACTTCCACTTAGGAATGGGCAATGGTTGTAGCAGCCCAGCTAAATGTCTATGCTCAGATTTTATTTTTTAACACTCTAGGCATATAGTTATGTAATCAACCACCTATTTCTTCATTCATAGCCAAAAGTATTAGCTTCTTACAATTATAATTGATTTCTGATATCCTGGGTGCCTAACATATGGCATGTTGTGCATTTCTCTCAATAATATATTTTTCATCTCTCTTGAATTTGGCACATATATTTTCCCTTTGTACATGATGATTCCATTCTCTTGCAACTCATAATATTTAACTTTTTGTTGTAAACTGCCTTGCTTTAATGTTTTTTTTATTTTCAAATGGTGTTGATCTAAATTTGTTGCTTCTAATATTTTATCTTTTAAATCAGATTTGTACATGCTAATGGCTGCCATACGCATCTCATGCGTTCTCCTATTTAGTGCATCAGCCACTTTATTCTCTTTGTCTTTGATGTGTTTAATTTCAAAGTCATATTCACTAAGAAATCCAATCCATCTAGTTTTTCTGGCACTTAATGTGGGTTGTCCAAACAAATGTTTCAGACCACAGTGGTTTGTCCTTAGCTCAATTTCCTCCCCGTGAGGTAATTTCTCCAATTTTTTAGCGCATGAATAATGGATGTTAATTCTATATCATGGCTAGCATAATTCCTCTCATGCTCTTTTAATTTTCTGGACTCGTAGCACACCACGTGATCCTTTTGAGTGGGGGCTCGATTGAGCCTTAACTTGCATGCATCAGTGCACATCGCAAGATATTCATCCGGATCCGCAATCTTTAGGATTGACACACTTGTTAATAAGTATTTCAGTTGTTGAAATCTTTCTTCAGATTCAGAAGTCCATTCAAATTTCACGCCCTTCATTTGTAAAGAAGTGATTGGGATTGCAATCTTTTAGAATCATTTTATGAATCTTCGGTAATAACTAGCAAGACCCATGACTAATCTGAGTTCTATCACATTTTTTTGGCATTGGCCAGCCCCTAATGGCCTCTATCTTCTCATGATCAACTACTATCCCATCTGTTGAAATAATATGGCCCAAGTAATGAATCTTCTTTTGATAAAATATGCACTTACTTATCTTGGCATACAACTTGTGATCTCTTAAAACTCTTAGCACCATTCTCAAATGTTGCCCATGTTCCTCTTTTTTGTTTGAATAGATGAGTATATCATCCAAGAACACAATCACAAATTTTTCCAGGTACTCCCTGAACACTCCATTCATCAGGAATATGAAAACTATTGGGGAATTTGATAGCCCAAATGGAACTACCGTAAATTCATAATGCATGTATCTTGTTTTGAATGTTGTATTGTTGATATCTTCTTCCTTTATCCTCACTTGATGATAATCCGATCTCAATTTGATCTTAGAAAATATTCTTGCACCTTTCAGTTGATAAAAAATATCATCAATCATTGGCAAAGGGTAATTGTTCTTTATGGGGACCTTATTCAACTGTCTGAAATCCATATGAATGTTCGTGTCTATTAGGAAATATTTAACCAGCTCATTGATTTTCCTCTTAGTCCCCATGGCTAACTAAAATAACCAATATTTCTTATGCTTACTCCTTTGCAAGTGAAACCTTTCAACAATGTTAGGATTTATGTAATTGTGGCTAGCTCCATAATCAATTAAATTTTTCATGGGTTGGTTATCAATCTTATCTTCCACTTCAATCATGGGGAACTGATATTCTACTTGCTTGTCATCCAAAGTCGCATTGATCCTTAGCATGTTTCCTTCCATGTATTTCACTATTTCAGCCTCTTGAATGTTGTGGGTAGTCCTCATTCTTTATCCTTTGTGAGGGAAATCCCTATATAAGTGATTTCCCTCACATCCCCAACATTGTACACATTGTTGCCTTGGCCATTTCTCAACTAAATCTGCCATCTCGGGTTCATTTTCGATTGATTACCCTTGTCGATTTGCTCATAAGTTGTTCCTGTGAATGGGTGGCTTAAAACCTTTTTGCCTTTGATCCCTTTTTCCTTTGATCTTAACATTCCAATCTTTTTGGAAGACTGGCCTTTTTTTGCTCTGCTCATAAAGATGTTTTTCTCTCCTTATGGTCTCCTCCAAAGTCCAGGGCTTATCGTATTGTATCTTGTCATTTTAGAAGGAGGGTAACCCACTTAGAAAACTTTCAATTTTGACCTTCTCATCCTTTATGAAGCCCACATACTTCGGCAACTCAAAGAACCTCTTCTCATATTCATCCATTGTCATGCTTCCCAACTTGATTTCTGATAACTCTTTCATATTCCTTTCTTAGTAATGTTCTGACAAATATTTCTCCTGGAAAAATCCTTTGAACTACCTCCATGAGACCTCCTTCTCATCAATGTGCTTGGCTTGCTTAAGCTAACACCACCATATAGTTTCCTTTCCTTGCAAGTGGTAGGTTGCAATTATTATTTCTACCCTCAAGGGATAATCATGCAGTTGAAAATATTTCTTCATTTCCAACAACCATTCTTCAAACTCTTCTCCCTTCTTATGCTCACAATTAAAATATGGTGGCTTGATTTTCTTAATTTTACCTTGCAAAATGACTGACTCGGGCCTTCTTCCCTGCCTCCTGACAGGAGACACGCTTGGGATGCTCCTTGGCCCTAAACTTGCATGAGCTCTCCTAGTGGATTTCTCCGATGAATGATAATGCATGCTCATACTTATTGATTGTCTATCATTCCCGTGATCATCCCTTCTGCTATGGGATCTATGTAAGTTTTAAACCTATGAAGTAAGCAATGCATATTGATTCTAAGAAAAACGAAAATTAATTAATGGCTCACACATATAGTACACAAAGATTTACGCTGAAAACCCTTAATAGGGAGAAAACCATCCTTCCTAAGTGTTACTTCTCTCAACTCTTCATTGCATCAATTTCACCATTCATAATAAATATACACACACAATATTTAAGGTATTTTGCAGTTTCCAAAACCCTAATCCCTTAATGCAAGAAAAATTTAGAAAACCATCAAAAATAACAAAAACCGCCAAAAAAAATGGGGTGTTGCCCTAAACGCTCTGCATAGGAAAACACCTGGTGCACACGCCCACAAAGAGAAACAAGTGATGGGATCATTAAACGCAATCGTCAAATCTAATGTGCCCCCGACACACCCATGCAAAGAATATAACACCTACCCAACAATCTGGATGCCGCCACCTATCTAGTACTAATTGCTTGCTTTGAGCGAGAGTCCTTGTTGACTTGTCTATGCAACATATTCAGAATATGTAGCAGCTCCTATTTATCTTTCATGATCTTCTCATTATCCACCCTATAACTCTGCACTCCTCTCTGCGATCTTCTCATAGTCACAGGCTCCTCTCTGCCTCTTCTTCCATTGGACTATGTCTCAGCATTTTCCATGTTGACATGCAACCCTCTCTGATTTCCTATTTGTGGTTGTAGGGCCCTTGGGAATCCTTCACGACTATAGTTCTCATACAGTAAACAAACTGCTCTCATATACCTCTAACGTTTGCAAGAAAATTTATGTCAGACAAAAATATATACATACACAGTTCTAGAAAAAAAATGCATAAATTTTCTACTCTTTAATGCCACGAGTCATATTGTTTTGAGTTGAATGTAACTTCTATCACTCAGATTAACTTTATGGTTTGATAGATGGCTTTTCCTCTCCAATACCTTTCCAACAACTATTTGTTTTCCCAAATATGAGCTCTGAGCTTAAAGTTATGGTCAATTGAATAATCGCACTTTACCCCTCTTGTGCACCTTCCTCCCTAGTGAAAAATAATCTCAAATACCAATTGTTTCCACCTACAAAGGTGAATATGTTAGGAATCATGGAAAATTTTGTATGGGACATTGATAATAATACTGATATTGAATTCACAACGACTCTCATATTGTCAAACCGATACTCCAGTCAAAATCTGCAGCAATATGGAAATAAAAACTTTGTCCTTTTTGCACTTTCTCCTGACTTGGCATTTTTTTGCTTGATTAAGCATCCATACACCAACTTCTTTAGAATTTTGATAGAATCCCTATTGGGTATCCTCATTCCTACATTTTGCACGATCTATCAAAATTTCACCCTTATTCTGGCTCCAAGATGATAATTATGGCCTGCAAAAGTTTTAACCGTTTTCCCATTTTGACCTTGTATGTTACAAGTGTCTTCTCTCTAATCTTGTACACTTTTAGGTACCTAGATTCCAGTTATGGTTCAATGGATATATTCTATGGTCCATAATATTTTCCCAAACTGCTCACATGCCCCAAACTGACTTACAAGCAAGGAGTTATACCCTATGGAAGTAAACTAGTATTGAAATTATACCCTGCATTGTTTAGTTGTAACTAACTCATACAAGCTTTGTTTTGTGCATGGGATAGCTCATTGAAATCTCTCACTAAGCTATTTCATTTAAATTGTAGAGACTTTGTGTACCAAAGGTACACACAATTTTCAGTTTTCGACTACCTCAAAATGTTGTTTAGGGCCTCAAAATGCCTTTGCAAGTTTATGACCCTCAAAATCCAATATTTTTTGTGGAAAATCATTGATTCATTGTTTTAACAGTCTGTTAATCCCCACCCATAAGCCTATCAGAATTACCTTTGTGGATCTTTTCCATCAGAAAACTCAACTTACCATGTATCGTTACTTCCCCAAAGCCCGCAACCTGCAATATTGTTGGAAATGCCCTTCGTGAACTTCTCCCCACAAGGTGACAATCTAATACCTTATCACAATCTTCTCACGACCCGTAGCCTACAAGCCTATCAGGCTTAGCTTCGTGGTGTTTCCCTGCAGAAAGGTCAAGTTACATGTTACAAGGATTTTTCCGCTACCTGCAAACCGTGAGCCTATTGGATTCTTTTTCGTGGGCCCTTCCTCGAGGACCTTTTTCCTTCACGACCTTTTACCTTTGTGGCCTTTACCTTCGTGGCCTTCCTCCCATGAGACTTCTCCCTGTGAGTCTATTCCTGCAAGCCTATTCCCACGATCCTTTGCACACGACCTTTTCTAGTGGCATACCATTGAGTTTTGTCATTCACCTACGGCCCACAAGCTTGTCAGCTAGACTTTGTGGACTCCTCCTCCACAAAAATATTTCCACGAGCATCTCCCCACGAAACTTGGCCATACAAACCAACAATCCCCGATCAATTATCAATATTTAACCTTATTGTCCAAAGAACGGTCAGGATTACCCCTGACACTTAGTCTAGTTCTATGTTGAACTTACAACTTGCATAATAATGACCTACTACCATGGCCATGTCATGTAAACTGCCATTGTGGCATCCATGCTGGCACTGCCACACCACCACCATGTGGTTCCACATAATCACTTTATGGAATTTTTGAAAAATTATAAGTCTTTTAAAGTTTTATAATTTTCCGATTTTTTTCCCTTTGGTGAACTTGGAAGTTTTTACTCATTCCAAAATGAATCTCGATCTTCGATTCCTAATGTCGGAATGATTTGGGCCATCGCTTCCCAACTCCTCAATCACCATTAAGACATAAATTTTGACCTCCCAAGCCAAAATTAACTCTGAAACCTACATATTGATGCCATTAATCCTCTCTTTGATTGTTCTGAGGTGAATTAAACTTGAATTTGCTCATAAATTTGGGGATCTCACTCTATTTCCACAATTTTCCCCAAACCTGTCAGAGGTGAAACTCCTTGATAATGATTTTTTTCCAATTCGCACTGGCCTCGACACATACAAGCTCGATGTTGAACCTTGAGCTCTAATATTAATCTGCAACATTCCCTAAGCTTAACTATGGAACATTACCATGTAAAATTATACATAGAATAAATTTTTATTCTACTAACATATCCTGTAACTTACAAGCTACAGGAATAACACATATTTAACCATGTCTGATACCATAAATTTAAATGCATCTACAACATACCAAAATCACATGAATGCAGCTAATAAACTCATCACATCAACATATAATTCATTCTCAAATACATAGTAAAATGCACAACAATTAATTCATAAAATAGCTCAGAAAAGCAGATAAACACTTATCTTTTTAAAACAATTGTGCAACCAGCTACTAGGGATGAACGTTCCACCCAACCATAGACTTGTTGTTCCAAATATCAACAACAAATCACCCCCGATCTAGGGCTAGGAATCCACAAAAGAGGTTGTCTCTCACAGTCCACTCATAGCTCAAATATCCCACGACCCACTAGCATTCTCCAACAGTTAACCCGATTTCCACTAGCTCTCTTCCTCTTGACATTCCCAACCCAAGGAATGTACCCCTTCACTTCTCTCAGTCCATCGGGCATTCCATTCATTTATCAAGGTCTCTCTGGCACATGTAACCATGAATCTCACTACTAGGATCTTGAGGGAACTCACTGCTAGGAAAAACTACTAGTAAAACAACAACAGTAACTTGTTGTTACAGTACAACTCACGCAGGAGTTCACTCTTCAGCCCTGGCAACATGGTTCTTCTGCAAGCCTGATAACCTGCCTCTTCGGTCTTCACCTGCCAAAATGCTCCATAATTCACGCTCCATTGTTGTACCGGCTCTAAAGCTCTTTTTTCCTCTTTTGCTTGTTGTTCATGCAAAAACATGATTGTCTAAAAGTTGCCCCATTGGCCATATGAATTTCCTTTTCCCCTAAGATAGTTGACCGCTCACTCTCCTCAATGTCGATTGTACATCAACCTCATGCTACCAATAAATATTGGATGTGACTTCTCACACCCACCCTCTTACTTGTATTCAGTGATTGGGCTCTCATACACTCAAACACAAAATAGAAGTTTTATACACAATGATAATAAAATTCAGGAATGTGGGTTTGGATTAATACCCATAAATAATTTCCCTTTTGTACCCTTCTTAGACACTTTGTACTCTTGTGGAAAACTCATCCCCCATCTATGTCTGTGTCCTCCAGTAGTTAGAATCACATTTTATTTATTAAAATTCAAAAATACAATTCAGATATTATATCACTTGACCATAGCCACATCCATATCTACATTATGCATTAACTAAAATGGGGATTATAGTAGGGATGCTACAACACAAGTGTCTCCCATATTAGATAGTGTTTATGAATTTCCAGTATACCTTATTAAACACTCCTTCATAGCTATGATATCCTGTCAAATAAGATACCTATGAGATTTATGCTAACGTTTTCTATTAGAAATCTACTCAATAAGTGATGGTTCCTTTCAATTTCACAAAATTTATTATCAATCCAACTTTGCGAGTCAAGATTGGTTTAATCTCCATGCTAAGAATAAATGATGTATTTTAAAGAATTATGAGAATAAAATTCACCATGGGACTCTTTGAACATCCTATGGCCAATCTAAACCTAGCCAACCAATAAAGGCTCGTCTTCACCCTCACTTAGAAGATCAATACTTCCTAAAGGTCGAGAAAGGACAAGAGATCCCAAGAAAACCCTATGATTTCCCAAACAAGAGGAAGCAGAGTAAGGCATAACCTTAAAGAAAAACTCCTCCGTCGGACTCAGGAAATGCCTCTTCTTTGTCTACAAATCCTTGCCCAAAGTCTCAACATGAAAGTACTTTCATTTGGTAGTATGGGCCTCAGATTTCTTTGGGCAGGCCACAACCTAGTGTCTATCAAAATATGGGTATGGTGATTGAAAATCATCCTAAAAATGCTACATCGGGTCATCCTCGAATGGATGGAACAAATATGTAACCATATCATCGAGTTGGCACATATATGGACCATCTAGTTGTAAAAATAAATCCTCTAAAGAAATGATTTCCATGTCCTTTATCTGAGAAGTGCCTTCAAGGTCGTAGATAGGATCTCCGTAAAAAATGAACCAACCCAAATCCCATCTGCATCTCCCAATCTATATGAAATCATCAATGTGATCATCAAGTGTATCTGGGGGTCGTTCCATGATT
The DNA here is from genome assembly GCA_032191745.1 of Picea mariana. Lineage (NCBI taxonomy): Eukaryota > Viridiplantae > Streptophyta > Pinopsida > Pinales > Pinaceae > Picea > Picea mariana. Next base: position 263,100 of record JASDQU010102648.1, read on the forward strand.
TCATCTACATCATAGAAACTGATTACTTCTTCACAAGACTAGATAACTTCATCCTCTTTGAAAGGGACAATAGAGAACAATGTCTCGTTCAGTCCTTCTGCAAGAGAAACTTCATCGAGATCCTTTTGGAAATTTTCTTCATTTCCACAGTCATGGAACAAAGCATCATCAAAGTTCTCGAAAGGATTATAACTCATCACGTTCTCTTCTTGATGTGCATGAGGAGAAGAGGTCTGGATGTCTTCATCATGTGGAAGAGAATATACTTCATATTCATCATATGTCTCATCCATATCTTCTTCATCAAGATATTCTTCAATTTTTTCTTCATATATGGTCTCATCATAGATCGGAAAACCTTCTCGGAAAAGAGTGTGTTTGATCTCTTGGAAATCATCTTGCAAACTTTGAGTAGCTGGCCGATATTGCCTAAAAAATTATTCAATGAGCTTTGCAGAAGAAGGGATACTCTTTGGATCACATGAGTGTGTGAGCCAATCCTTTTGACTTGATCCCAGTGAAAACACGAAAATTTTCATCAACACATCTTCATGTAGCACATTTAAGCTCGATGCATACTTCATATAATTTATGACATGGGGTGACTACTAGAGCTGGATCACCGTAAAATTTGGGGAAACTTGCTCTCCATTATGTTGGACAATGATTTGGATATCCGGGGACATTTTGAACATCAAGAGAAGGATACACATTATGGAATGCCCATGGTAAGTCCCGTGAGGCCATGGTTCCATCACTTAGGGTAATACCTTAACGGAGTCGCCAGATGAGCTCAAGGCTCATCAAGGGATGAAAGGGGAAAAAGGGAAAAGTGGGTTCGTGGAAGGTGGACTCACCAGATGAACTTCGAGGTGACCTCATCAAGGAAAAGGGAAAGGGAACATCCCTTATGTCGAGTCGTCAGGCAAGCTAAAGGAAAGGCTTTGGGATAGCTTACCAAAGTGTCGTTAGAGTACAAAGAAGATTCAAAATCTTCCCCAACAACGGTGCCAAAATGTTGCAGCGAAATATGTGGGTCAGGAAAATCCCGAACCAACCACAAAGCAAGTGCTACAACTTGGGAATCCTACACCCAATGTCACCTCGATGTAGGTCCCACACTTTAGGGTGACTAGGTCACTCTAGGGAGGCGATCCCGGTGACCCTAGGGGGATTGAGATGGAGATGGAGGGAAATGGAAGTGAAACCCCTAGAGGTAAAATATAAGTGGAGTGAAATGTGTGGAATGAAGTCTTTAGAAGGTCCAAGGGTTGCCAAGTATGTTGAGTAACGTGCAAATAGTGAAATACCTGCCCGAGACACAAAAAAGGACACTTTGCAATGATGTATGTGAGTTGGATCAGCAAGTTAAGATTGTTGTCCCTAATTTTCAGCTATAGATAAAATTATATGTCAGCAATAATATGGTATTATGATTTTCTCAAAAAATGCTAGAGATCAAGTAGAAAATGCAAGAGAAAGATTAGTAAATGACTAGCTAAACTCAAGATGAAAAACCAATATTCTAGCATAAAAAGATAAGGTTGTTGTAAACACTTGTCTGCAACAAATTATATCAGCAAATAGATAGCCATAAATAAGAGCTAAAAGAGACAATCTTTCCAAAGATAACGAAAATTTCAGACCAATACCTCTCACAATAAGGGAGAGTTATGTCAAAATGAGATCTTATGATCTCTTATTTATACAAATGTCACCAAGGTGACTTGTCCACAAATTAAGGGGTAAAACACAATATTAGGGGTCAACGTCCCTAATCTTTCCCCCTTTAAAAATTAATTCATTTAAAATTCACTTTTGCACATAAGAAAACCCTAATTTTAGAAGGATGTCTCCCCTTTAGGGGATGTTTTGCCACTTTGAAGAAGTCATTGGTGTTGGAGAAGCATGGGTAGGCCTCCAAAGGCCACGTCTCAAGCATCGAAACACTCTCATCATGGTGAATACCCTCTTCTCCTCAAAACATCAATGTGTCAAATGAGTGACACCTCACCACCATGCCCTAGCCCCCCAAGCATGACGTCAAGCTCAAAGATAGGACATTTTGCCCCTCCTAGGAAAATTGTTTGGCAAGTGAGGGTTGGGGTATGTCATCCAATTCATAATCAAGGCCTTCCAAGTCCAATATTTCTAGTCTGGTATGCGGGCCCTTGGCATCCAACCTGTGGGCTTGTAGCCCTATGGAAGCCCAAGCTAGGCTTGTTCTCCCAAAATTGTCCACCAACTAGGTCCTGCAAAGACAAATGAGCACGCCCTCCAAGGATCTCAAGCCATAACATCATTATAAGTGAATCCAATCAATAAATAATCCAGCTAAGCATGTGCATCAAAGATAATTATATCAAATAGTAGGAAGAGAGGGGGAATTGGTTCCCAACTATTTTACAGCCTTCCTAGAGAGGTCAAAGACGTTTTATTGTAAAGATCAAGAATGAAGAAATAAGAGTAGTTAACCAATATTATCGAGGATAAGGAATGGCCCGAGCTCGGGATCCTGGAACCCTAGTCGCGCGCACAGGCAGCCTTGGCCCTTTCGGCGGCTAGGCTTAGCTTGGCCGACTCCTCCTCCTCCCGCTCCAGGTCGCAAGCTGACAGCAGCGATTCCACGGATTAGAGCGGCCACGTTTTGAGTCTGAAGGTCGCATCCCCTTCTTCGGCGGCCCTGGTGCATTCAAAGTCGCGACTCGACTTTCTCAGACACGCAGAGGCGCGAGGACGCACCCAGATCGGGCTCTCTGCAACGCTTAGGGCACCCCCATCCATGGACGTTGGTGGGGGCGCCACCTCTAACCCTCCCCCATTACCAGAACTGGAAGCATTCAGGAAGCTGGTTGTCGCAGCCTCCAAGAGATCGCCGTCAGCAGTGCAGCAGAAATTTGTGAAGAAACTGGACAACATTCCCAGCGTCGAACTGCCTTTGGAAGAAACTTGCAGAACGACAGTGAACTTAGCAGACAGGGGACTTATTGGGCAATTTACCGGCCTCTGGCCTTCCCCCAAATCCGTAGATGCATGGGTGCAGAGGAATTGGAATCCGCTCATAACAGAAGGAATAAAGAGCCACTTCGTAGGGAAAGGATATTTTGTATTCGTCTTTGACAATCCTGAAGACAAAAACCTCATATTCAGAAATGGGTCGTATTTCATGGGGCCTCAGAGGTTATACCTGAACAAATGGACCCCGGACTTCGACCCATCCCAGGATGTGCCCTTGGCCGTCCCAGTGTGGGTCCGTTTACCTCACCTCCCCTTACACTGCTGGAACCAAAAATCTTTGCTGGCAATCGGGAACACGCTCGGAAGGTATATAGACCAAGCAGTAAGAAAAGATCAGTACTCATGCGCACGGATCTGCGTGGAGGTTGACCTGGAAGTGGGATTACTGGAGGCAATCAAGCTTACGGCCGCAGACTGGACCCACATTCAGGAGCTCGATTACGAGCAACTGCCCTTCAAATGCCGGCATTGCCACGGTTACGGCCACTTCGCAAGGCACTGCAAGAAAAAGAACGCTGAAGAAAGCGATATTGAGAAAGCAAATCAGTGGACAGCAGTACAGAAATCAGGGACAGCAAAATCCAGATCCAAAGGAGCAACCAAGAATGGAAACCCTGGGCAATTAGAGTCAGAGAAAATCGAAGGGAGCTCTAAACCCCCGCCGCATGCAGAACCTCAAACAGAAAAGATCAACAATGACACAGAAGAACCAGAAATTATGGACAGCAGAACACATTCAAGCCCCCCCCCCCACACGGGGAAAACACAGGGGCGCCTGGGCAAGTGGAAGGAACCCTGGAAGTAGTCCCCTCTCCAACATATGCTGAGGTAGCCAGAAAGAAAGTACCAGACCCATCAAGCTCCTCGGAGGACGAGATCCTAGAAAGGCCAGCCAAAAGAGCAGGGAGAAAATCTCGTAAAGAAGCAAGGGAGGAAGAGGCAGAAAGACAAAAGACCCAAGGAAGTCAGCCCACCATTGAAATGTCAATTGGCTGAAACACAAGAATAAGGTCTCTAAAAGGAGGAGGCCCAATCACCCCCAATAGTAAGTAATGAAACTCGTCTCTTGGAACTGTAGAGGATTGGGGAACCTGGCGAAAATAGAAGCGGTCAAGGATCTGATGAAAGTGGAACCAGCAGACATCCTCATGCTCCAAGAGACAAAAATCGAAGGGGAAGCCCTCCTAGAGATCAGCAAATTCAAATGGCAGAAAAATGCAGGGAAGGCAATTAGCGCAAGGGGCACTTCCGGAGGCATAGCAACATTGTGGAAGGAAGAGCAGTTCAGTCTCGTCAATTCATATAACACGCGGCATTGGAGCTTTACAGAACTCAAGCACACAGCAAGTAAGTTCACCATTCCACTTTTCAATTTATATGTCCCAACTTTGCATAATGAAAAGAAAGATTGTTGGAAAACTCTAAACGAATTTCTAGAGCAAAATTCCCCAAGCAATATAATCATTGCCGGAGACCTTAATCTAGTAATGAATGGAAAATAAAAAAGGGGAGGAAGGCCCAGTAGGGACCAAATGATTTTCGTAGTAGAAGACATCATACAATAGTGGGACCTTATGGACTTTAAACCTAGTAAAGGGCTGTACACTTGGACCAATAACAGGATGGGGGAGGAGCACATTTCTGCCAGATTGGATAGGTTTCTGGTCCAAAGCACTTTGCTGTTGGAAAGGAAGCTGATTTCCACTGCCATCCTCCCCAAGCTCACCTCAGACCACAAACCCATCATGCTCCAGCTAGAGGATGAAGAAAATTTAGGACCAATCCCATTCAGGTTCATCCCTTTATGGAAATCAAAGAGTGGGTTCGTAGACACGGTTCAATGGGCCTGGTCTACTCCAGTTATTGGCTCCCCCAATTTTGTCTTGGAACAAAAACTAAAAATAACAAAAAAAGCCCTCAAGGAATGGAGCAAACTCCCGGAAAGCAACCGCAACACTCAAAGAAAGGAGTCAGTGCAGCAGCTGAGACAGCTACAGCTCGAGATGGAAACAATAGACATTGCCAGAACAAAATTGGAAAAGGAGCAACAAGCACAATGCAGAACTTACCGTGCCTTCAGAAAGGAAGAAGAGTATTGGAGGCTGAAATCCCGCAGCCTTTGGTTGAAAGCTGGTGACAGGAATACATCCTACTTCCATCGTCAATTCAAAGCTCGTCTCTCCAGGAACCATATCTCCGAGATCATGGACAACGAAGGGAAGCTCTACAAAGGAATAGAACAAATAAAGGACGTTGTTGTCTCACACTTTCAACAACTCTACAGCAAAGAGAACCATGACAATGAAGAAGAATACAACGAATTCCTCAGGAACACCCCGGCATTGGTCACAAAAGAGGATAACACAGCACTACTGAACCCAATCAGTGAAGAAGAACTCAGCAAAATCATCTGGTCCATGGACCCGGAC
>JASDQU010102648.1:280235-298684 GCA_032191745.1 Picea mariana
CAAGGCAGATCTGGATCCTACACTAAATCGGATCTTCTTTCTAAATCAGCATAGGGTGTCCTATTCTCATGCAACCGAATGCTAATACAGGAGCTGACGAGGCATTGCTGTTACGGCTGGTGTAACAGCTCCTTCTCATAGCTGCTGATGTTGTTTCAGCATCGCAATTCACGGGTTGTTTGGCCACGTGAATTGCGCCCTTTGACTATGTCGGCCTTGACTGCTAACTGTCAGGGCTCGTGTTTTAGCGTCGTGGCGGTCTCTACTGTGTCTCAGCATCTGCATATCTGAACGGAGTGACAGCTCCGTGTTTCAGCATCTGCCTTCTCGAACCATGTAGCTGCCTCGTGTTTCGGCATATGCATCCTCAGACTGTGTAGCAGCTCCGTGTTTCGGCATGTGCATCCTCGGACTGTGTAGCAGCTTCCGTGTTTCAGCATCAACTTGGACAGTTCTGTGTTTCAGCATCGGTCTTGAATACTATTCTGCAGATATAGACACTTATGCACTTCTAATCAATGGTTAAGACCAAAAGTAATGTAAAATATCATGCAAAACAAATTAAACGTGTAGTAATGAGAAAGGACGTTATGTACCTTGGAATGATCAAGTGGAATGATAATATAAGTCTAAATATAGGTGATGAAGGGTATAACCATGGCAAAAAAATATGGGCAAAAAGGGTACAATATATGGTCCTAACAATAGCATTGCTCGTGGTCATTCAATTTTCTAGATTCATAGTTGATCATATGTCCCTCTTGCATGAGGACTCCATTGAGCCCTTCCTTACATGCATTTGTACAAACCAAGAAATCTTTTTCTGGGTTTGTTATCTTTAAAACAAGTGCATTCGAAATATATTTCAGTTGTTGGAAGTTTGCTTCACAGTCTACTAAGCACACAAAATTCACTCATTTTCTTTATAGGGAAGTGATTGGATGGCCAATCCTTGAAAACCATTGAATAAACCTCTTATAATATCAATCCATTCCCATAAATGATCTTGCCTTGGTTACATTTTGAGGAGTGGGCCAATTCATGATTTCCTTGATCTTCTCAGGATCTACTGCCACCCCTTCCTTCAAGATTACATGACCCGAGTAATGGATTTGATTCTGGAAGAAGTCGCATTTGTTGTACTTGGCATACAACTAGTGTTGTCTCAACACTTGCAGTACCAACTTGATATGTTCTTCATGCTCCTCCTTAGTCTTTGAGTATATTAGAATATCATCAATGAAAACCAACACAAACTTGTCCAGGTATTTGATGTGCATGTTGTTCATTAAGGACATAAACGTGGTCAGTTCATTCGTAAGCCCAAAAGGCACCACCATAAAATCATAGTGCCCATATCTCATTCTAAATGTGGTCTTCTCGATGTCCTCATCCTTGATTATTACCTGATGGTACCATTACCTAAGTTCTATCTTAGAGAATACTATGGTTCCTCTTAGTTGATTGAAAATATCATCAATCCTGGGAAGTGGATATTTATTCTTGATGGTCATTTTATTTAATTTCCTATAGTCAATACATAACCTAAGGGTACCATCTTTCTTCTCTACAAACAACATCGGTGCCCCCCACAGGGACACACTAGGTCTAATATACCATTTGTATAACATTTCCTTCAGCTATATTGTCAACTCCACCATTTCATGTGGGCTCATTCTATAAGTACCTTAGACGCAAGTACTGCTCCTGGCATAAGCTCTATGGAAAAAAAATGGTATCCCTTTTAGGAGGCAATTCTAGTACTTCCTCTATAAATATGTCTTTGTACTCACATAACACAAGATCGTATTCAATTTTCTATTGATTTCCTTCTGTTGAATTTAATACATGAGTGACATACAGTGGACATCCTTTCCTTCAATGCTTCTTTAGTTGTACTATTGAAATCTGCCTCACTAACATAGGTTTTTGTATGACTTGCAATACCCTCTTATTTCCTTCAATGTCTTCACATTCTAAGGTCTTATTATAACAATATATTTTTTCCCTGTGAGTTGTCAACTAGTCCATGCCTATCGACATGTCATACGATCCCAAAGGAAGTATATCCAATGTTGTCTATGTATGCAACCCACTCATATCAAACCAGCATGCTTCTATCATCTTTGTCACCACGACTTTGCATGTTTGATTCTCTGTAAGACACATGCCTCAACAACTTGTAGTGAAATATAGCTAAGATTAGAATCATGGTCAATCAAAATAGAATTAGAATGGTTGGAAAGTATACCTTCTACTTCCACCACTAAGTCTTGGTGGTCTGCTTGTCGATTCTCGATAGATGCATAAATCTGGGGTACAGTTATGGCTACATCATCCATAGTAGTAGCCTCTTGAACATTGTAGATTATTTTATTGTCATGTTTCCTATGAGGGCAATCTCTCAATAGGTGTGCTTCTCCACAACCCCAACACTATAGAGGTCCTTTTTTCCTCTCTTCTACCTTCTCCTTTGTAGTTTTTGCTAGTTTTTTCCCACTTTGAGTAGGATAATTTTGTTGATGTGTGCTCTTAGTAGGATAATTGGAATTAACACTCCTATTTGGATTCTTATACCTAGATGATTTAAATCCACTCTTCTTAAATCCAGGTTGATCCTTCTTTTTCTAATCTATGTGAGGCTCCCAACCATGCTTTGATTAAGCTCATAACAATACTTAGCCTTCTGGATGGTGTCATCCAGTGTTTTGGGTTCATCAAACCCAATCCTATCTCGGAAAGATTGTGGTATTCCACCGAGAAAATGGTATATTTCCACCTTTTCATCTTTGATGCATGGGATGTATCTCAACAGTTCCATGACCCTATTTACATATTCATCTATGGTGAGTTGTTCCAACTTATGTCCATGAAATTATTTGATTTTTCCATCATGGTACTTCACAAGTAGGCTTTCCTGAAATAATTCTCAAATTGTTTTTATGTCAGATTCTTTTCAGCGATCCCTTTCACAGTCTTAAGGTCTTCCCACCAAATGGAATTCCCTCCGATTAAGTTAAAGGTGGCCACTCTTGCTTTCATATTTCTTGAGTAATTGTGCAATCAAAACTACTTCTTCAATCCTAATAGCCATGCTTTTTCTTCCCCGCACTTCTTGATTTATCCAACAAATGTAGGTGGTTTTGCCTTTTTTAATTCTCTAGTCATGTAACTCTTGGACCATGTCTTCCTCCTTTTCCTATGAGCACTTGAACTATTCCTCTCAATGGATGATCCTTCAGACATAGCAATCTTCTCACTAGAGGACTTTGTTAAAGAATCCCCACTAGATATGCTCCTCTTGGCACCCCTGTGCCTCTTCCTCGAGGAACCTTTCCCTGCATTACTGTGTGTTAGACCGTGCTTTGGAATATCTAATTGACTTTGCAACTTCTTAGATTGATATCTCCCAACATTGCTAGCATATGGCCCTTACTGAAAATGATTTTGTATTTCAGATAGGCTTTGCAGAAATACCACATTTAGTTTTGTTTGCTTCTCTTGGGCCTTCATAAGCTTTTCATTATCATCCATGTAGCTTTGAAGCTCGGCCTTCAGGATTGTCACCATCTCTGCCAAATCTGGAGGAGTCTCTATGACCCTCTTCTCATCTAATTCCTCATCTCTGATACATGAGGTCTCTTCCATACCACATTGTACTAGTCTACTACTATCACTTCTTCACTTCTATAAGTCTTTTACGTGTTGAAACAACAAGCCATTGTTAGTTAATCACATAGTAAAAAAGGCACACAATTATTGGGCCATTATAGGGTTCTCATGGACTTACAATAGTCCCAAACTCAAAACCATGTCCCTGTTTTCATGCACACTCATAAATATGTTGTTAATCATCATCAACACAATTATATTTCCTATATAAATCATGTTAGCTTACACAAGGTAAAAGACAAAAAAAAAATATGCAAAAGATGAATTATACAAACTTTCATTTTCAAAAATCTTATGCAACTAATGCATATAGACATAATATTTAAATGTATAAAGAAAAGAAAAACACTACCGACTCATTAGGTCCCTTAGCACGCAAGTCTTTTGACTGCTTGTTGGCCCATCCAGTCCTATAGTTTGAACTTTACTTTGATACCACTATGTAACACACCCGACCCTCCTAAAACTCCTTAGGCTGGTGGAGTGTACCAAATTTATCTTCTTAGCCTTCAGTCAACCTATATTTTTGGATTCACAGATCTATTCTATTTGTCCAGATCTTTCCAACGACTATAGCCATGCACAAAACTGAGCTCGGGTTAACAAGATATGGCCTTTTAAAAACTTCCTAGGTATTTTCCCGCCAAAACCACCTTGGATCCACATGGCACCCACAAGGATATACGATATATTAGCCTATGCACATGGCATCCACATGGTCTCTCTCCATGTCCAACTGATGTGGATCTACTATTCAAATTTTGGGCCCAACCTTTCGAGTTTCTAGAGTCTACGAAGCTATTGGGATCGCTTTACCGAAAAATCCTCATTTAATTGTCACACCTTGAGTTTTCCCTAAGTCCATAGCCCGCAACACTATTTGACTATCATTATCAGGTCACATAACATTCCAAACACACTAATATGTTCAAATTCTACAACCCGCAATACTATCGGGCTCACTTCTTCAGAAGGTATTCCAAACTAGACCTTCCAAAAAATCCCCCCGACCACTGATCTCCATGGATGGTAATTATCTAATATTGATGCTCAACGAATGATCGAGATTCATCCTCAACATTGGGTTAATACCTTTTGACACTTACCACTGGGTCCCACCTATACTCGATCGCCACGCGTCAATCCTCGACTCGTTAATCCTTACTAACATGTACCCAATGTCGAGCTCCATCTGTCATCCAGTTGACGTGGCAATTACGTCACCGATTGTTGATGTGACATTCTTCTCCATACCTAGCTCTTATGGGGGAACATGTATGTTTGATGGATTGGATGGTGGGGATCACACATGTTCAACAACCTATATCAAGGTGGGTTTTCAAGTTACACACTCTTTAACCGAGTCACATATTTCCAACAGATCTAACAGCTAAGATCTATCTGATCTAATGGTGCAGAATCCTTTCGTGCTAGAAGGTGCATGACCTTTAGCTTGGTTGGACTAACTCTTTTGGGGATGCAAATTCACTTTTAGACTTTTAGAATAGGTTCTTCTGAAAGTGCTTTCCCAAGAGATCTGACAGTTGAGATTTGAAATATCTGACAGACCACAATCTCCTTGGGCTCGAAGATACACGACGGTTAGTTGGTTGAACTAACCCTGTCGAAAATGCAAAAGAACGAATGGCTTTCCGAACGAATCCTTCTAATGATGCCTTCCTAAATGATCTGACTACTAATATGGATTGCAATCGATGTTCCTTGATCCTTTTGGTCTTACAAGAGTTTGACTTTTAGTGACTCCTCTTTTCTTCTAAATTAACGACGGGATGACCCCTTTCGCTTCCTCTACTTCATGGGTAGAGGTTCCATAACAAGGTTGCACAAACGGTTAAGGAAGGAAAGAAAATAATATTTTGATACCTCTATTTCGAGAATTTTTTTAACCACTTTGGCATGGAAATTCAAGTCAAATCCGACCACTACCAGATCTTAAGTTATAGTACTTTCAGGGAAGACCGCAACTTCCCGAGTCAAAAGGTTCTTCACCCATTCTACACTGCATTTGAAGATTCAACCATGGCATTTACAATTTATTTACATATACATTCAGAGAAGATAATAAGCATAAAAATAAACCAATTTATATAGGGACGTTTCAACACAATTGTTCAATTCATTTTCTCACAATTCTCTACTATACTCATACAACTTCACGAGGCATAGAAAACATACATAATTCATAAAATTCAACAAGCCATTAGATAGGTAGAACATAATTTAGAAAACTATACCACCAAGAAACTCAAGTTCCTAAGGGGAAAAAAGGTTGAGTGTGAAGGCCACTCTCCTCCGCAACAGTCAACGACATAGATTTCCCTTTTACCCACCAAGCCAAAGCCTCCATGAGTTTTTACCAGTAGCCTTCTTAGGTGGATAACCTTTGCATAGGGAGTCCCTTATATACTACACAGTCCATTAGCGCCCTCCCGTCTCAGTGTCGATTTTCTTTTCCAGTAAGCACTAGGCTCACGACCCCCTCTTTCCAGGTTGGGTTAGGGTCTTTCTCTACCTGAAATTGAACAATGATCTCTCTACTCGCAATATACACTCTCTTCTTTTCTCTTCCTCCCAATATTTTATGTCTGTCTTTTCTCTCTCGAAGGTTCACGACTTCTCCTTCCGTGTGTGAGAGGAACTCGTAGGTCAATCCTCGAAAATGAGGTGGGTACTATGTTGTACCCTAGATGACAGTCCCCATTCGTCCAAGGCAGTTTCCCATATTCCCATTCATTGTGGGTGGTTGGTTGGCCAACTACCAACTCTCTTCATTAACTAATTTTTTGAAAAAGGAGAAAGAGGGAAAATATCTTCAAATATGAGACTTGGCAAAAAGTGCACTAAGGTTTTTTGGAAATGGTAATCCTTTCCCCCTCACTACTTCCACTCGCATTATAGTGGTCTGTTTGGTGCTCCACCCTTCAGTCAGTTGTCCATCAAGCCTTGCATTAACAACACACACATATGTACTATGGGTCAATCCTCGAAAATGAGGTGGGTACTATGTTGTACCCTGGATGACAGTCATCATTCGTTCAAGTCAGTTTCTGTAACACACCCACTACGACATAATAAAAGTTTTGCCTTTTCTTGAGGGACAGAATCTCCGAAGTCCTACGGGGCTTAGCGCAGGCTAGCTCTTCCCTTTTTCCACCTCCATGTGATCGTCAATTATGACCACCGACCAAACAACTAGGCGCCTTTTTGCATTTCGCGACTCAGCAATATAAGCGAGTCGAGTCTTTCGACTCTGCAAACCGTGAAATGCCGAAATGTCGAAAAGACTTCGATCAACAATTAGCCCCTCTGGGCTATGCCTTGGCCCGTATGACCACTTCTCATAAGAACGCAGTCTTATTCCCTTCGGGACTTATCAATACGAGAGCCCGACCTCTTGTCAACGGGACTCTCGAATTCTCGATTTCCGATTTCCCAAAATGGCCTTTGTCACATTAGCCCTCCTGGCTATGCCCTGATCTAGGTGACCACTCCTCATAAGACTTGCATCCTATTTCTTTCAAGATTTATCAATACGAGAGCCCGACCTCTTGTCAACGGGACTCCCGAATTCCCGATTTCCGAAATCCCGATGGACTCTTCCTTTCGGGATTTTCCCATAAACCCTGGATTGCTGCCACATGTCTCCCCTCAGATGGATGGTCCTCGTTGTTTCATGATTTCATGACTTGCGACCCCCAGTGACACAAATCCTCTGTCAATTCGAATCCCCGGTATCTGAAATACCAATGGACTCTCGATCTCCGCCACATGACCTCCATGGATGGACGATCCATATCGTTTCGGGACTTCGCTAGGTGCGAAGTCAAAATACTCACCTTCCTCTCTTGTTTCCCGATGTCCGAATCCCCGAAACGGGTGATCTCACGACACGTGGCCTCCCTTAATCGGATGGTCCAGATCTATTTTGGGACTTCCACCAGGAGTGTCCCGATCTCTTGTCCTTGAGACCTCCGAAATCCTGAAATGGGTGATCTCGCGACACGTGGCCTCCCTTAATCGGATGGTCCAGATCTATTTTGAGACTTCCACCATGGAGTGTCCCGATCTCTTTTCCTCGAGACCTCCGAATTCCCGAAGTCTGAAATCCCGAAATGGGTGATCTCGCGACACGTGGCCTCCCTTAATCGGACGGTCCAGATCTATTTTGGGACTTCCACCATGGAGTGTCCCAATCTCTTTTCCTTGAGACCTCCGAAATCTCGAAGTCTGAAATCCCAAAATGGGTGATCTTGCGACACGTGGCCTCCCTTAATCGGATGGTCCAGATCTATTTCGGGACTTCCACCATGGAGTGTCCCGATCTCTTATCCTCGAGACCTCTGAAATCCCAAAGTCTGAAATCCCGATACCAACTCCTCTTTCGTGACTTTCGCTTATGTTCACGAAAGCTTAACCCTCATGCATCTCCTGACAGATCCAACGGCTATCGGTTTTTCCGACTAAGATCTGACGGTTCAGATCTGTCCCGCGTTGTGCACTCTCCTGCTGCTCCCTAGACGTGGAATACCAACGGTCCATATCTCTTCCTTTCTGCCATAGAGTGCATCGGGGTTTCGGGTATCGGGATTTTGCGACTTGCGAAGACAAGGGTTCTTCCCCTTTGGTTTCTCGGGTGCCGAAACGCCGAAATATCGGGATTTTAAGAGGATCATTCTTCCTCGTGCAGGATTACTAAGACGTGCACCTTCAAATCCTTTTTCAGGTTCTTGGTAAGCTTTCCAAGAAGGGTGTCTCTATGGGGAGATCTATCCAGGGTATTACCTGAGACGAATAAGGGTATAGATTTCCCGAGAACAGACTTGAAGTCTGAATTAGATCGGTATACATATAAATAACTATTTATAAAACATAAGCCATACGTAGTTTTCCATTATAAGCATGCAACCACCATTTTTGGTCAAAACACCACACAGACAGTCTTATACTCAAACCATTCATAAATTGCATAGACTATGACCATACATGTCAGCATATAAATTTCAAGATGCAAGATATAACACTTATCAGAAAAACACCAGAGGTGATGCAACTGCTGATAGGGGTGCTCGTTTCCACCCAACCATAGGCTCAGCGACTCCCAACGGATTTACCACTAGCCACCCCCGAGCTGAGACCACGATGCTGCGAGACTGAGTCTCTGTTCTCCAGTGACCGAGAACGAAGGTTACTCTCCTTCTTCTCTACTATCACTCCCTCGGTATTTTTCCATAGTTCTTTTCCTTCTCTTCTTCCCCTTGCATCTGCCCCCTGATCGCACACTCTTCCTGCCTTTTCTCCTTTCGGCGAGGTTGTGTGTGGCACGATCTTCCTCGTGGTGGTTAGGTATGAGGACTCTACGGATGGGCGGTTCACCCCCATCCCTCATTACTCATGAGGAGCCATTTACTTACCAACCTGGCGAGTCATTTAATTTGGGGCCAGCGAGCCACTCTTGGTTCTCCGGGCCAGTGAAGTCCAAATACGGTATTGGTTTCAGTGGAAGTTAACGCCACCATTCCAAGTGCCTTCCACCACCTTTCTCCAACCATCGTGGTCTCTTTTTTCAGCACATCCCCTCTCAACAATCCTGCAATATATATATTCATAATATTATTCACATTCATCGACCTTTTTCAGAAGGTCTATTCACATCACACATTCACATTTCTAAGTTTGCCACAATACTTGGCCAATATCGTTATTTTTGCAGACTGGGGGAAACAGGGTGTTACAGTTTCCCATACTCCCATTCATTGTGGGTGGTTGGTTGGCCAACTACCAATTCTCTGCATTAACTAATTTTTTGAAAAAGGAGCAAAGAGGGAAAATATCTTCAAATATGAGATTTGGCAAAAAGGGCACTAAGGTTTTTTGGCAATGGTAATCCTTTCCCCCTCACTAGTTCCACTCACAGTATTGTGGTCTGTTTTGGTGCTCCACCCTTCAGTTAGTTGTCCATCAAGACTTGAATTAACAATACAATATATATATGTGTGTGTGTGTGTGTGTGTGTCTTATAATGGACAAATGTTCATGTGGCCACTCATGACGACATTGAGTCATAGTTATAGTTACAAACTTGGGGGAAAATAGGGTGTTACATGATCTTTTGCAATAGAATGCCATTTTGTCCGATTTGGAAATTCACAAAAGTCATGAGAAATTCTAAGAGTCAATTGTATTGAAACACGCCTTATCTTATGGAATCTTATGGATGAATGTTATTGGATAAATCGGTAGGTGCGGACACTAACTGATCTCTCTAGATCCACCTAGATCTAGAACAAAACACACCAGAATATGACGCTTTCCTTAAGTTTTAAATATTTAATTTACTAACTAAAGAGGGATAGGTGACATACCATTTAAATGTCGCTTCCTCTCGCTATCGCCATCTTATCTTCGTTCCAACGCTCATACAATGATGAACCTGCAAAAGAACGCAACCAACCAAAGTGATAGTAATAGCATAAACTCAATATAAACCTATGTATGTGATCAAGGAATCATACAATAAGACACAACAAGCTTTATAGGAAAGAACCATATTATTGTATCATATTAAATGTGAAAGAGAGATTACAACCATGGCCTTGATGTCGTAAGGTCCCTTCCAACTATCCTTCGTTCCCCACACACTTCCACTCCAAGAATTCTGAGAGCATCGATATGATAATATTCACAATCTATCTTGACAAAATGGCTCATCTAGCCAAGCTAACAATCTCCAAAGCTCAATCTAATCCAAGCTAATCCAAAAATCTCCAAAGCTAACTTTCTCCATGAGAGCTCCTCTCCTTTTATAAGTTGAAGAGGATAAGGTGAGGAGGTTAGGATGATCCCACTAAATCATGAAAGCGAGCAAGATCCAAACCATTCGGATGCCACCTCACCATGGAAGTTTCTCCTTTTAGAAGCATCGAGAAGATGCTCATTTTTCCCATGTATGAGCATTCTCGCACCCTGCTTATAGTGCAACATGTGAACCTCTCGCAACCCAGCTATGGTGCAGCCTTCGAGAATCAGGCATTCTCGCACCCTGCCTATATAGCAACCTACCAACATCCTCTTTAATAGGGTTTTTACAAAGGAGAATGCAACTTCTTTTCTCAGGAAAAGTTCTTCTCTCTTCTTTCTTCAGGAACTCAGTCCATTGACCCCTCTGAAGGCAACAAATAGGTTTACATCATTAACGGTCATAGGGATGACGAAAATAATGTGTAACAGAGAGCCCCCCAAAGTATGAAGTTAGAACATAGTGATAGCTGAAATACTTTGTCGAGTGTGTGTAGGGAACAAGGAACAGTCGGTCGGAAACCTGCCAACAAACAAGGAAATATAGTACAATAATACATCATCACTGAGGTAGGCATTCCCATACTTAGAATACAAATGACTCAAAGCATAAATGCCGACATGCGAAGATCCATGTAAAGTAAGACGGGTCATGGCCACCAAACATACACTGTGGATCCATGCCGATATGACTCAAATCTAAACATAGCCACCAAAAATACACTGTGGATCTATTTGTTAAGGCATCAAATTTGAACATAGCCACCAGACATACAATGTGGATCTATGCACCAATACAATCTAAACATACTCCAACGCAACCTGAATCTTACAGAAAAGATCCAGGGTCTTCATATCCACCACTCTATAGTACGAATCTAACCATGCGATTACATGTGTCGAAGTCGAACATGGTAGAAACCACTTGATTACCGATCATTAGTGTATACCGTTAACAAGTGCGAGGGAAATCACCATTAATGTCAATGACTCCCAAGGTACACTAGTACAATCCAACGAATGTGAATCAATGAGCTGAGGTTGAACACTCAATGGAATCTCTCGATCAGGGGTCGATAATGAAAACCCACTGTCGAAAGCAAGGAAACTTGCCATTGAGGCATGCAAGTTCCAAGGTACCAATTGGTTTCTAAGTCTAATTCCTGGATAGTGAGTTGAAGTCAACAGGAAAAGACCCGTCACAAGAGGGCCTTAATATATCCCACATCAATGACACGAAACAAGTAACAATATTTGATGTAGATCAGAGTAACAAGTGATTCAGGACTAACTCAGAGATGGTCGATGCAACAGAAGGCTTAAAGACTGCAGAAATGGCTGACGCAATAGAAGGCTTTTCGGGTTGAATTTCTCTTTGAACATATTGACGACACAACAAGTGTCATGGAAATATTGACTCAACAACAAGGGTCACAGACCAATTTGTAATCTTATAGGAGTATGATCAAGAGACGAGTGGATTTTCCAACCTAGACCCAAGGCGAGTGAAAGGGTGTCATGTTCAAAAGCGACTCTTCCATGGAATACAGGTTTAGACACATTTCTTTCCCAATTTCCCCCCCACCATTTCTAGCGAGTACCTCTTTATTTTTACGCAAGCTTGAGGAGGATAACATATGCTTGTCAATTTAAACTCATCCTTTGGACGAGTCCCTCGGAGTATGTTTAACGAACCCTAAGAAGGAGTGGTTCGGTCCCCTATGGGCCTTTTGATATTTGATTAACAAGTCCAAAGAAAGAAAACTCAGGGGTTTTCATGTTTAGAGAGTCTGAAAAACACTTAAAGAGAACTACTCAGTTCCTTTTTCGTAAAGTAGTCTGATGAGATCGAAAAAGAGATAAACTATTGTTCAAAAGACGTTTTCTTCAAATCCTTTAACGAGCGTGAAAAGAACAAGATTGCTTGGCAATATTTTCATGTTTAGAGAGTCCGAAAATAGCTTAAAGGGAACTCCAGGGGTTCCTTTTTCGTATAACCTTTACGAGTCCGAAAAAGTGATAAAAGTATACTCGGTTACATTCTCACATATTTACAAGCACAAGAAAGAACAAAGACTAAATTCGGTAACTTATTCTCATGTATTTACGAGCATGAGAAAGAACAAAGACTAAGCTCGGAATTGTTTTCATTTTTACGCAAGCTTTAAAACAAAACAAAACTATTCTTGGGATAGATTTTATTTTTACACAAGCTTAAAAACTAAACAAAACTATGCTTGGACCTGGTTTCATCTTTACACAAGCTTGAACCAGCGGAAAACTATGCTTGAGATAGGTGGTTTCATTTTCACACAAGCTTGAACCAAAGGAAACTATGCTTGAGACATGTGGTTTCATTTTTACACAAGCTTGAACCATAGAAAACTATGCTTGGACTCCCCAACGCAGAACACAGGGATGGTTGGTACTTAGCCCCCAGTTTAAGAAGCTAGTGGCTCAACTTCAACATGAAGTCTAGAGGCTAAGGCAAATGCCCCCCCAAGCTTCGTTTCATCCAACTGCAAAGGAGAATGAAATGAAGCTTCAAATTCTAGACCAAGGACTTGACTCAAATAGAGAGGGGGAAAACTATTTCATTTTTTAACGAGCTTGACACAGAAACAAGAACTATGCTCGTAACCTATGTTTCATTTTTTAACGAGGTTGCTACAGAGACGAAAAACTATCCTCGTAAGTGGTTTCATTTTTTAACAAGCTTGAAATAAGAAAACCATGCTCAAATACCTCTGTTTCATTTTTTAACGAGGTTGCCTCAGAGACGCAAAAACTATCCTCGGAAGTCTCCTTCTTGATCATGGATTCCAAGAGGACAATGCTCTAGAATGACACCATGTCAAGGGACAAAACTCGATCATGGCTTCCAAGAGGTCTTCACTGGAAGGAAGAAACACACTCTGGAAGGACACCATGTCGAGTGTCGTGACATAAGTAAAGAGATCAGGCTCTAACAACCCTATCGAAGAGATCACCATGTCAACTACTGGATCTAAGTCATCGGAAGTTGAAGCTATGGGCGACAACGCCACATAATTGACCTATGGTGGGGGCGATACCGTCTGCATAGAAGAACCATTTAGGAGGCAATCCAGTTGGGGTCAATGAATGAAAGTTGATCAACAGTCACAACTCGTCCATCGTGAGGGAAAGATATCACAAGAAAAAGAGTAGACATAATAGCTTTCATGGCATAGACATAATCTCGCCCAAGGAGTAAAGAGAAATCCAAGGGATCTTGGACGACCATGACATCAATAAAGACAGTTTTCCCTCCCAAAGTTACAAGAAACTGAGGAAGGGTCCCTAAAGGTTGACTGGTTCTTCTGTTAAAAGCTAACAAATTATGTGTAACTGGGGCAAGCTAAGGACAACTCAAAGCTTGCCAAGCAAAAGAGGACAAAATGCTAACGGACGCACCTTCGTCTATCAATGTCCAAGGAACGTCTCGACCACAAACTTGTACTGTAATCTGGAAAGGTATGTGAGAGGGAAGATGAGGTCCAGTTAGCACACTCCAATCAAAATGGATGGCCTCATAACTTGGAGGGGGTTCCACGAGAGAAGGAGGAATAGCCCCTGGCATGGTAGATTCTGTATCAACGAGAAAAACATGGGCAGTATTGGGTTTACTCTCTAGCGGGAGAGTAGGATCGACCAATGGAGAGATCATATGGACCACTTGGGTTTCAGTCTCCAAGGGGAGAATGGGGTCGACAGGTGGAAACGGATCGACTGCTTGGGTTTCACTCTCTAACAAGAGAGTGGGGTTGACCGAGGATGGGATCAGATCAACCACTTTGTTAACACTCTCGAAAGGGAGAGTGGGATCGACCAAAGATGGGATTGGATCGACCACTTTGTCAACTGGTTCAATTAAGGACGTGACCATATTGACAACATGATCAATTGAATTGATCGACGACGGGTCCAGAGTGATCATTCCATCAACTACAGGGGGGTCAAGAGTAAGCTTGCCATAAGCAACTGGAAGTTGAGGCTGTGAAACAGTCATGTCTTCCAGTAATTTCGAGGCTTTGTCCATATGAGGGAAAATATGAGTTAGATGACACCCTTTGCATAACATACATGGGAACTTGGCTCTACTTTTCTTCTTCCCAACTATATCGTGACTAGTTGACGATAATTCATCAACATGTTGTTCAGAGGCTAATGACATGGGTTGGCGAGGATGTGTAGACCATGCTTCTATAACCTTGGATAGACCAGGGAAATCCTTAAGAAGATGGCTACCCTTACAAAGCCTGCAAGGGTACTTGGGCTTGCGGGTTGTTTTGGTGATCTTGACATCATCAACACTCCTAGCATGATCAACAGTAACTGGTTGTTGTCCAACATGTTTGACAGTGGTTGGAAGTTTGGATCCTTGCTTATTTTTCTTCTTCTTCTTCTTTTGTTTCTTCTTCTTCTTATCCACCAAGTTACCAACTTGATATCTTTCACTCGGCGAAGAAGATGAAATGGAAGAAGACCTTGCAAGTGAAGAAGGCGAAGAAGATCTTATTGGTGAAGACGGTGAAGGATCAACTTGAGGTTTATGTTCTTGAGGGGAAGTGCTTGTGACTGAAGCACTAACTGCATTCGGGATTACCTGAGTGGAAAACAACCATACTGGTAACCCAATTCTGAGACCTGGAAGGCTCAAAGTAGCAATATGAGGAGTACAAATGTTTCCGTAAGAAGGAAAAACAAAAGGCTCCCCGGGAAAAGGAGTCCCTTCATTGGTCATTCTGAGAACTGACACCATAAAAATAAAGATCCAATCTAGAGTCCACTAGGGAAAACAAACAGCACATGTTAAAAATCTAGTAAGCAAGCAAGCAAACAAAACCTTCTCACAATGAGCACACTAGTTGGTGATGAAATCCAACATCGTTGGAACAAAGTAAGAAGGGGTTGAGATAAAGCGGGTGGAAAAGTTACATTGACGACCTGCTTAACAGACTTACACCCTAGTGCAAGCTTCCACACATAATCGTGGGTATACCCTCCAAGGAGCCCGAGTGAGTTTGGCCAACGTCGATTCCAGGTACCGTGAAGACTTGCCCCTCCACAGTCACCTTGTGTAAAGACACTAAAGAGATAGGCCACTAAGGTTACCAATCACTACAATGATGCCCTAGGAAACATTCGATAGTCCGATCCACGCGCAAGGGCAAGGTATCTAGCTCGAAATCAACTTGAAAGGCTTCCACTCATCATTGTGGGTATACCTCTCAAGCGACCCCCATAATATGTGCAACCTCTACACCAAGACCAACAAAGTAGGGTGAGTAACTTTGCCAGTCTCAATGCGACCTCGTGATTGACCCTTGTGTTAGAAGGGCTTCCCAGGACAAAATATAATAAGTGGATTTAACTGCTCCCTAACTCAAGATTCTATGTTTGTTTGCAACTCTGGAAAGTTATCTTTCACACCTATTCCAAATCCCTATAACTAATCTAATGTAGGTTTGCTACCAGAAAGTATAAAAAATGTCTAATCAGTTTTTATAAGCGCTTTATTTTATGGTTGTTGTTACTCAATAGGAAAATGGCATGAACAATATGGTGTTTTGACCGAATCGAAAGTTATGCAAAGAGATGAAGATGCAATCTTTTCATTTCGATGAAAGCTATGCTACGAGAAGGAGAAAACATTTATCATTCCCATATACACAATGTCCCAAAATATATTAAACTCATCAATATCAAGATTCTCAAGAAATGAGAAAAAGGTACTGTACACCAATGCACGATGCCCCCAATCTAATATAAAGCAAGAAATTAAATCTTTTTGTTTCAAAAATTTCACGAAAAGCAATAATGAACTTTGTTAAAACAAAGAAACCCAAACTAAAAGTTTTCTTTTAAAATGAACTATTCAGAAGAAATTCGATCTTTCCCTAAACAATTCTAAAGAAAACACACACTTTGTAATTGAAAGACACTCAAAGCAAGAGACTAATCCTTCAAAACCAAACAAAGAAAAGATGACTAAAAGCAACTCAAAGAATGTCAAGCAGACTGTAAACAGATAAATATAGGCTCCAAAAGTTCAATCCAGCTGATCAAAGCAAAACTGGGCATCAAAAAGATAGGAAGACCTAATCCAAAACTTTTACAAATGAGTTTGTACCCTGGTAGTGAGGTACAGTGCGATAATTAGGGATTCTCGCAGTCTAGATACATGCAAGGTGTGATAAGGTCGCACTGAACTAAATAGTAGGGTGCGAACATCAATGATTCTCGCAGGACACAGAGAGGTATAGTGCGAGAAGGTTTGTAATCAAGAAAAAATTGGAAAAAGGACAAAAATTTTGAGTGAACTTTCAGATCTAGAGAGTCTGGATGGATCTCCCACGGACTCAGAGACCATAAATCAAGCAATCAAAGCAAGAAAAACTAGACTAACTAGGAAACAATCTGTTCCCCAGTGGAGTCGCCAATTTTGTTATTGGATAAATCGGTAGGTGCGAACACTAACTGATCTCCCTAGATCCACCTAGATCTAGAACAAAACACACCAGAACATGACGCTTTCCTTAAGTTTTAAATATTGAATTTACTAACTAAAGAGGGATAGGTGACATACCATTTAAACGTCGCTTCCTCTCGCTATTGTCATCCTATCTTCATTCCATCACTCATACAATGATGAACCTGCAAAAGAACACAACCAACCAAAGTGATAGTAATAGCATAAACTCAATATAAACCTATGTATGTGATCAAAGAATCATACAATAAATGTTAAGCCCTAATATTGGCTCATTACTCCTTAATTGGGGCATATTATATTAGTAATGTTATTTTATCTATGTTGGTTTTAGGCCATCAGTTGTAATTATACCTCCTAGTCTCCAATATATACCAAGGACACATTTTCATTTTGAATCATCTTGTACTTGAACATTTAAGTGGGGTAAAAGAAGGTTGGCCCCTCGAAGAGGCTTATTATCTAAAATTATTTCTTTTTCAAGGCGTTGAGTACTTTTTCTGAGGATTTTCTATACTATATTGATATTTGGTTCTTAACATATGGTATCAGAGCTGAAGGTCTTGGGGTTTCGCTGCTACATCTGAGACACCTTAGCATTTTCGCTATAACTTGTTTTTTACAATGTTTCAGAAGGAACGACTTGGAGGATATTTAGTAGATAGATCAAGGTACGTTGGGTTCAAAATTTCTCTCCTGAGGCCTTATACTTTTGGAGATACACCCTATACAAGATAGGGTTCTGGAATCATCCTGAACCGAGTCATTGCGGAATTTTCTCTATAAAAACTTTTCTGTAACGTTTCAGACCCTGAAATCCGAAGGATATTTACAGAAATTAGTAAGGTATCCGTGGTAAAAATTTCAGCTTCTGGGTCATCTGAAATTTGTAGATACACCCTGTGTAAGATAGGGTATCTGACTAGTCCTATTGACTAGTCTCAAGAAGGTGTTCTAGGTAAAACAATCATAACTTCTTCCTAGAGTATCCAAATTATGTGGGACTAGTTTCATTGGATCGTGGACAGTCTATAGTATTTTTGGTGCGAGTTTTAGAATTTTATATCAATTATTTTGTGCGGGGCACACTATAAAAGTGAGATCTCCTGGAAAGGCCAAAAATCGGCAAGTTGTGGGGAAGTTACCGTAAATTCCACTTGGCACATCCAATTTTGATCAGACCTGTGGCATTGCAGAGAAGAAATATTAGAGAAATACATAAAAGAAAGTTTCATACCCAGAAGGGCTGAAACATGGGAGATACAACAAAATAAATATTGTCTAGCAGAACCACCTCAAAATCAAGGTTCAAAAGTGATACTTGGCCAACATGCCACCCAAAAAGGGAACTTCTACACCAAATAAGCCTCCAGAAAATCCTACTTGGACTCTTGATGAAGGTGAAGAAATGCGTAGGGATATAAATGAACTACAAAATAAGATGGAT
>JASDQU010102649.1:11132-26130 GCA_032191745.1 Picea mariana
TGGGAAGATGAGTCTTTTATACAGAAGCATCCAAAGTTACTCAAGCGTTGTAGACAACACTTGTCTCAAGGGGAGGGGCATGTTAAGCCCTAAATAGTGGCTCATTACTCCTTAATTGGGGCATATTACATTAGTAATGCTATTTTATTTATGTCGGCTTTAGTCCATTAGTTGTAATTATACCTCCTAGTCTCCTATATATACTAAGGAGACATTTTCATTTGGAATCATCTTGTAATTGAACATTTATGTGGGCATAAGGAGGTTGCCCCCTAGAAGAGACTTATTACTTGAATTTCTCTCTTTTTCAAGGCATTGAGTACTTATTCTGAGGTTTTTCTATGCTATATTGCTATTTGGTTCCTAACGTCCTCTACTAGTTGTCCACTCATTTTGCTACAAAAATGTGTCTTCCTTCAAATCCTCAAGTACATCAGGTGTAAGGTCTTCAATAGTAGGAATAACCTGATGTTCTTCCTCCTCATCCAACATGGAGGGTTTAAATAAATTAAAATATTCCATGTTCACCACTAAGATAATATGCATATAGGGTGTAATTTTCATCCTGAAGGCATTCTCATTCACTTTTCAATGATCTCAAATGGTCCATATCTAAGGGGCTTGAGTTTATTTGTTTCTCCTTGTAGTTGTTCCTTAAAGAGGTAGAGCCACACCTTGTCTCCAACATGGAATTTGATATCCTCCATGTGTTTATCATGTCTAGCTTTATACAACCATTGTCTCTTCTTGACTACCCATGAACCCTTAGCGCTATCTTCTTGATCTTGAACACAAATGAGATTTCCTTCTGTTATTCTTATTGAAGCTCTACTTCATCCTTCTATTGACCATAGTACATGATATCAAGTGGAAAAGGAGGTAGATAACCAAAACAATCCTCAAAAGGAGACTTATTGGTGGAAGAATGAAGTGTTATGTTGTAGGAGTGTTGAATGTAGACTAGTTGTTTGACCCAAGTATTTCTATGTTTTATGTTGTAACCTCTCAACAATTGCACCAACATGTTGTTAACAACCTCAATTTTTCCATGAGTATGAGGATGAAATGCAATGGGGTACTTCAACTTGGTATCCATTCTCTCCCAAACTGTTGTCCAAAATATTCCCAAGAACTTGTTGTCCCAATTAGATACAATGGAGGTTGGCAATCCAAAATGTACCTAGACATGGATGAAGAATAGTTTGATTTCCTCTCACTCAGAGATTGTATTATTACAATAAATGAGCACACACATTTTGATGAAGTAGTCTACCACATTGAATAAGTAGTCATGGCCTCTACTAGACTATTGATGGGATATTTACCCCATGACTTTGTGTCAAATCACGATAGAGTAAGATTGTATTGAGAATACTTAAGTATTCCCTCATAGAAAAGTATATAAAACTGAAATAATAACTACTTTTTCTAGGAGAAAGTAGGGAAAGAAAGGAGGAGAAAGAATGCACCTGGAGTCTCCCATTTGATGTAGATCCCCGCTCCTTCTTCTCGAAGAGCTCTTGATCCTTTTCTGGAACTAGCCTGCAAGATGGAATCAAGACAAGCACTGCTATGATGTAGTTATATGATAAAACAATATACACATCATGTAGTATAGTCAAAGCAAATATGATAAGCAAAGACACATAATGTTGCAATGAACACATAATTTGGAGGGAAATAAATCTCTTCTCTTAGCACCAAATATGAAGGTTAGTTACAACATGACTCTCTTTCGACATAGATTCAGAGCTAACTTTCTAGGTTCTTCCAAGAATCCTTCAAGCATCAACTCAGCCAAAATACTCTTCCTTGGATAGCCCAAAGAGGGATAAGGAAACACCATATGAATATATAAGAAGGAAAGAGGTACTGGGAAAGGATTTTCCATATTGGGGAATGTTACTCAACGGATAATAAGGATAGGGAAGCTTGTTAGATCTTAGTGGCATAACCTTGCACCACAAGACTTATTTTTATCTTATCCATCAATGGTGATTTTATATCTTCCTCAAGAGGTTAGGGAAGTTGAAATCCATTTTGTACGGGCATGGGGACGATGGGAAATGAACCCAACCAAAAACCCACTCAAAAACTCATAATTATTTCATTTTTTCCATTTTTTGATGGCATCCATAGGTTGCCAACAGAGAAATCATGGATGTTCACACTTTGTATTGAAGGATCCAACAAGAATGTGAAAAATACATTTTTTTTATATGATTTGAATGAGGAAAGTTTGGGATTTTTTCTAGAAATCCAAGGAAAAAGGTTAGGCCATGGTACAAATGCATAGGTGGGGCATTTTGTGCTATAACATAGACATAGACAAACCTCCAACAAAATCCATGGAGATTATATCCCAAGGTCTAGTTTGCGTTGAAAATGGCATGTACAAGCCATGTTTTTGGTTGCTTGGATTTCTAGTGCTACAAATAACACAACCTCTAACAACGTTTTCCACATACTCCTGCATATTTTTCCAATACACATACCACTACATATTCATCATTGTCTTCGTCACGTAAAAATTCCCATCAACCCTAGAAGTTTGTGCTTCTCTTGTAAACTAAACTCTTTTGTCTCGGGGTATGCATAGTTTGTCCAACTTGTACAACAACCCATCTTGGAGGTGGTATTCATTTCCTTCCATGATAGTGATTTCCCTCTCCTACAACTTCTTGTAGACTCCTCTAGAATCTTCATCTCCCTCATAATCTTCACTCATAAGTTCATGAGTGAAAGGATCAGGCTCCATTATAATTCCAATTGCTACAATATTCTTTAGTGGTGGTGAAGAGATCATTCTTTCTACTCTATTCATGGTTCCTTTATTGTACTTAATCAGTAAATGGAATTGTTGCAAGAAACCTAACCACTTGTAATGCCTCACTTGTTGCATCTTGATTTGATTCTGTAGATACTGAAGGGGATGATGATCCGTGTGTATGATGGTTTATTTTCCCAAGAGTCAATGCTTCCACTTATTCACTTCTTGTACAATTGAAAATAGCTCCTTATCATACATGGGGTATACAAGTACTTCTCCATGAAACAACTTTAAATGGTAGCACACAAACCTTCCTCCTTGCATGAGTACTACTTCTAATGCATACCTACTAGAATTTGTCTCTAGCTCATAAGGTCACTGCAAATTCAACATTGATAAGACTGGAACATTGTTGATTTTATTCTTCAAGTATTCAACTAATATTTTCTATGTCTTACCCCAATTAAATCTCTTTCCTTTGGCGATTACAACATGTAATGACACTACTACTATGGAGAAGTTTTCAATGAATTTCCTCAAATACTGAGTTTCTCTCGTGAAACTCCCGACCTTTATCACATTAGTGGGATTAGGTCATTGGGTGATGGATACAATCTTGTCTGGATATACCATCATATCTCCTCCAATAATGTGCCCAAGATATATCAAGGAAGTATTTCCAAAACCACACTTCTACAAGTTGGCAATCAATTGATTCTTCTTCAAGATATCTAGTACCCATGTCATATGTGAGAAGTGTTCTTTATAAGTATTTCTAAATATTAGTATGTTATCCAAATATATTATTACAAAATAATCAACGAGGGGCATAGCACATCATTCATTAGTCTCATAAACGTTGTGGGTGCATTGCATAATCCAGAAGGAATTACTAACCACTCATACAAACCTTGTCTTTTTTTGAACATTGTTTTCCATACGTCTTCTTCTTTGATCCTCACTTGGTGGTAACCTAATTTGACTAGGTACAACTTAGTGAAGAATTTGTCTTGTTGTAGTTGATCCAATAAGTCCTCAATCCTTGGAAAAGGATATCTATTCTTGATGGTGATCTTATTCAAGGAACAATAGTCAATGCACATTTTCTAGCTTCCATATTTCTTTGGAACCATGATGATGGGAGAACCACATGGAGACGTACTAGGTATAATGAATCCCTTCTATAAAAATTATTGTATCTACTTATTTACTTCATCCTCTTCAGTAAAAGAATGCCTATACAGTTCAATGTTAGGAAGTGGTCACTCCAGCAACAACTGAATATTGTTTTCAACCTCTCTCTTGGGTGGCAGTCCATGAGCCTCTTGAAACACTTCCTTGTAGGATTCAATAAGTTTTTGTAGTTATTTTCACTACTCATCACTACATCCTTCCAAGGATTCCTTCATATCCAACTCATTGCATTCTCCTTGCTACTTTCATTCTCTCAAGAACAACAAGACACACTTATTTGTATTTCCCATTATTCTTCTGTATTAATGAGCACTAATCAGAGAGAGCTTAGATTTTACCTTGTGTGTGTTTATAACATATGGTTTTCCATCCTTCACTAGCCTATACTATTTCACTCTCCTTCTAAAAATGAAATCCATCACACACAAATATTGACTTTGAAAGATGAATCCACATATGGCCAGAAGAACCACATATGCAAGTACTTAAACAAAAAAAAATTGATTGATCGAAAAATTAAATTTGCACTTCTTTCTCACTTTCTATTCCACATCTTACCTTACCCAACAAAGGGGGTATAGATGCAAATAAAATTGAGTCTTTAGCATTTTAGCACCATGATTTTTATAGCTAGAGTTAGAGGTTTGGCCAAAAGTTTTCAAAGTCATGCCATGATCTTGGGAAAATCAATACATTCTTAGATGAGTCATACTTAGTGTGTCAGGGTTTATGAGGTCGGTGATCAAATAAAGAATGGATTTAAATGTCAGTAAGGGGTTTAACCATAAGTTGGTTTAAAGGGTGTATTGTATTTTTCATAAAACACGACCATAAAGGAAACGAGTCAAGAGTGTAAATTTCATCATGTTCAAGTTGTAATGGTCTACTTTCCTGAGTCTCGAGTCATGTTAAAAAAGTGGGAAATTATGTGCTAAGGTCGAATCAAATGGTTAGGGTGAATGTCATGTCAAAAGATATTATGGTTCATTATCACCTAATCATGAGGTTAGAAAAGGAACAATCATGGCACTCCATATCATTTGTAACATTGAAAACTTCAAAGGTGTACCCGATGCGCAAGTTCATTGCACAAATCTTTAACTTGCCTTAAAACATCTTGTCGTTATGGATAATCCTTCCCTATTGATAATTTTGTTCCTTATCCATTCGAGCATAAATATTGGCCACCTTTTTTTTTTCCATTGCCTCTAAGACCTATTCATTGTCCATAGCCTCTCCAACAAGCTCCAAATCTCTCTTCTACACAAATGTTGTATGCTACCAGTCGCTACACAAACTCTATTTTTTTTATATTCGTTACGCAAATCTTTCTCTGTGTTTTTTTTCTGTGAATTATCCATTTCTTTCAATCATTGTTCATGGGCCTTTCTTGGATCCCATTGCAAGTTATCCCCTGGAATGAGTTTTCTTTTCACATAACCAAATTTCCTTCATTTGAGATAAACTCTTTCCATCCTTATTATTGCGTCGAGTTTTCCATTGTTGTTTGTTGCTGCACTGAGTTTTGCGTTATTGTTTGTTGTTGTGCCGAGTTTTCTACTACTGTTCATTTCTATGCCGAGTTTCCTGCCATTGATTCGTTTGCTGCACAGAGTTTTCTGTTGCTACCTATTTTTGCGCATCGTGCAAAAGTCACTATTCTCATTCGCTGCAGAGGTTATTATTCTCGTTTGTTGCAGAAATGTTATTGTTCCCATTTTCGTTGCAAAAAGGTTATTTCAATCTATTGTTTCACACCTGCAGTTCACACAAGGTTGACATAGATCAACATCATGACAAATACTTAACAAAATAGAAAGAATGTAAGAAGCGGGAAAGTTGTGAGGTTTGAGCCACATAATTTAAATTTGGTGAACGCAGACCCAACAATCAGGTTGCCTTTGAACAAGTTCGATGCATGAGATTCTGTGAAAAGGTTCAAGGGTATAATGCGCAGCTAACCAAGCAGGGTTCTCTTAAATTTCTGTGAAAAGGTTCAAGGGTATAATGTGGAGCTAACCAAACACTTTGCTCTTAACTTTAATGGTGTCAGTGCAACTATTGCAGAGATCACTTTTCAAGTGTCAGAGGAAACCATATTAGCTGCTACAGAGATTCCTATGCAAGGAGAGAAATGGTTTAAAGGTATGCCATTAGATACTTCAATTTATATTGATTTTCTCAAACCTGAATACATAAATCGGAAGATTGGTGCCACCATTTCGAGCGAATATGTTTTGGAACCTTTTGAGAAAATTTTGAGGCTAATTCGGAAATAATTTACATGTGAGGGTAGGTTTGACAAGGTACATCAATACCACATTAGGCTCCTGATGCTTTACCCTTGTTCCCATGTAGATGCCTAGGAAAAATGACAAACAATGTTTAAGCCAAAGTTGACCACCCAGAGAGTAGCCTATTCCATTTTTCCTTGGTGAAGTGTTGGTGCTTGAAGAGTTGGGAAAGTTAAACAGGGACTGGGGTTCCTTCTTGACTTTAGCAAAAATTTCCGTGGATCCTAAAAGAGATACTCCCTTGTATGTTGAGAAATCAACATCTCATAGTTCAGAGTCTCAAAGTTGTGGGCACCAAAATCCTAACTAATGAAATTGTTAACTTGTTTTATTTTTTATTTTCTAAAATTCACTTTAAAAATACTTACAATTTTGTATCTCAAATATCATAGCCATATATAAATCTTGAAGTTATATATATATATATATATATATATATATATATATATATATATAAATTGATTTGATGATTTTAAAAATTAAATAAACATCAATTATAAAGTGCAGATTTAAAAGTATAGGATGGTCAAATTAAAAAAAAAATTGAAGAAGAGATAAATAGCAGTCAAATGTTCACCCCTCTTATTTTTAATAATTTGATG
This sequence comes from Picea mariana, assembly GCA_032191745.1. Taxonomy (NCBI): domain Eukaryota; kingdom Viridiplantae; phylum Streptophyta; class Pinopsida; order Pinales; family Pinaceae; genus Picea; species Picea mariana. The sequence continues at coordinate 17,993 of JASDQU010102649.1, forward strand.
TCCAACTAAAAACAAAAACAAAAACAAAGAGAGAATCAAACAGTTAACCTGCAACAGTGGTATCCGAGTTTTAAGCATATAAACAAAAATGTGTATCAACTAACTAAAAACAAAGAACAATGAAGACAAAGGGCCATAACTTCAACGAATCGACGACTTAACATCCATCTCCTGGAGGTAAAGGGTTTGGCAAATATATTCCAATAATAAATATAAAAATCTTAAACGAAAAAATAATTGAACCAGAAATACAACCGAACCACATGTTATGATTCATAACATATTGATTTTCGCTCGTAACTTTACATCGCACAGCTTTATCTGTTGTGCAGAACGTTTGGAAACAAGCAACAATGATCATGTTTCTCTTCACCAAAACATCATGCATTAGCAAAATCTGATATCAATACATACAAACACCAGAAACGATCTTAGGATTGCATAATTACAAGATTCCTTATCTCGAAAGGCCAAACTGTTTACCCTTAGCTGGATGCACTGAACAGTACATAGGACATACACGCTTCAGGAAAACGACAACTATCTAAAACTTAGCTAATCGTCTCTCCCATTCAACTTCATCCGTCAGTAGTGGTGTTTCTTAAAAGGACAGTAGTGGTGTTTCTTAAAAGTACAGAGACTTTGTTTAACTGTTGTATGAAATGGTTTTTTTATCTGGCAATATAAATTTGTAAGAAATTACTATTTTTTTATTTTTTTGTTGTTTAAAATTTATTATTCAGTATACTAAAAAATCTTTGGAGTAATTGAATTATACAGAAATAATCATTCAAATCTACTGATCTAACAATTTCTCACCAAAATAAATTCAAGCAAATATTTCTGAAAAATATCACCTAACAAATCATTTCATAAAAATTTAGACTACAACAATCTCTCTATTGAGTTAAGCTGTATCAATATCCGCCCTTATTTCTCGATTGGGTTAAGCTGTATCAATATCCTCCCTTATTTCTGGTAAGGTCACTAAAATTAGTTAAAAAAAAAAAAAAAATAGTGGTGAAGACATTGGCATCTCGATTGGGTTAATCGCGTCAATACCTTGCTTAGTTTTCTCAACTCCACTAAAATTAGAGATTCAAAGCGTATACGCTTAGGGTTGCTTAGTTTCATCAGCGCCACTAAAACTAGAGATTCAAAGCGTATACGCTTAGGGTTGCTTAGTTTTTTCAACGCCACTAAAATTAGAGATTCAAAGCGTATACGCCTAGGGTTGATATCATGCACCTTGTTCTCTAACCGCTTTGCCGCATTAATGCATGGAACTTTCGCCATCATTTTGGCCCCACCAGTACCACGAAGAAAACGACACCGTGTAATGTGTTCAGTAAAGTACAATTTACTTTCTATTATTTTGCTTGACTTGAATAATTGAAATACTTTCAGATAATTGAAGTATTGTGTATCATTCATTCATATCAAAGTCTGCTTTAAAGTCCATGGACAATATGTATGGTCCTGTACAATGATTTGCAGATGCGCAGAATGCTTCTTCTATTGGCTTGGTTAGAGTAGAAATGCTTACTCAATTGAATGTGGAACCTTTGCATTTCAAAATCTAGATTTGATTAGGTTTTGTATTTGCAGTATGAGAATTGACGTAAAATGGGTAATCCGTGTATCCGACAACCTGATGATCAGTGTAGAATGTGGATCTATCATATTCGTTGAGCTTGGCATCAATGGCGAATCTGAGAGGAAGGTCTGGATTCGAAATGAATAGACGACCGAAGGATATCATGTCTGCATGGCCGTTTGACACGGCTTCCATGCCACTCTCTCTTACATATCCCCCGCTCCGCATCAGCCCTCCTCTGTACTCCCCTCTCACCGTTCTCCACATATCGGCAGCCATCTTCTCCGACTCCTGCGGATCAACTTGCTTCAGTCCCTCCCTGGTGAAGAGTGGTTCGGTGACATGCAGATAGGCCAGAGGGTAACGATTCAGGACACGAACTAAGTGCTGAGTGAGAGCCAGAGGGTCGGAGTCCGCTGCCCCATTGTGGTCTATGATGGGAGATAGCCGTATGGCGGTGCGCTCCGCGCCGATCTCCTCTGCCACTGCCTCCACAATTTCGTGGGCGAAACGGCAGCGTTTCTCAATGCTTCCGCCGTATTCGTCGGTTCTATCGTTGACGCCGTCCTTGAGAAATTGATCGATCAGGTAACCATGAGCTCCGTGTATTTCAACGCCATCGAACCCTGCCGACATTGCGTTTCTCGCAGATCTGCGAAATTGATCGACTATTTGAGAGATTTCTTCCGACGCCAGGGCACGGGGTTGGGAGCAGGTGGCCCTAGAGCCGTCTGGCATCAAGATGCTACACTGTTGTGGAATCTGCTTGCTGGTGGACGACAGAGGGGCTTCTTGGTTGGGCTGATAAACTGCGTTATCAAATAAACAAACAACAAGAAGCTTGTTAAAAATATACACCATTGTTATTTTATTTTATAGTGGAGCACAGATACATTCTTATCCAGAATCTGTTTTCGGTCGAGTTGGCAATCCCCACTTGATGAAATGGTTGCTAGTGTGTGCTAAAGCAATGAGATTGCTACCTCCAATTACATTTCATATTATCAACACATAACTATGCCTGTTGAAGATGAATCTGCACTAATCTGTGTTCTTGAATAATTGAAAGTATTTATTGATTTCAGACCTGTGTGCGACGCCCTGCCAACATGCCATATCTGGCAGAAAATGATGCCGCCCTTGTCATGAACGGCGTTTACAACATCTTTCCACGCCTTGACTTGCTCATCATTAAAAATGCCGGGAGAATGCGGGAACCTGCACAGGATTAGATAAACGGTTTTGATTATCAATCTTCTTGCAAGAGAGAAACTGCAAGCCAAAGCAATCTGAATTTATTTAATGATAGGAAGGAAAGGAAATGCACATGATGAGGAGAGCGTACCCTATGGCTTGCTGTGAGACTGCGTTTGCTTCGGTGATGAGAAGACCTCCTCTCGTTGTTCTCTGAGAGTAGAAGTTCACGTGGGAAGGCTGCGGGATGTTGTCCAGTGCACGGCATCGGGTCATCGGAGCCAACACGACTCTGAAGCCCATGAGTTAACACCTAATGCTCACTGGCGTTGCATAAAATTATATAAATTGCTTACGATTAAATTGGTAATGTAGTAAACTACCTGTGAGATAGATTGAATAGAGAACCCATCTGAAAAGGCGAAAGTAGGTGAGGACTGGAGGTTCCGTTTGATGATCCATTGTCTCCATGATTTTGATTTTGGAGAGAAATACCTCCTTTTCCCATTATGAATGAATGAGCAAACGTTTGCCTGCAATATGAACGATACGATTGAAATACTCTCCGGTCTAAGTGACTGGTTATAAGAGTCTGGGATAATAGAAGAGAGACAAATGCAATGCAGAATTGCTTAGTTTGTGGTAGGAAACGTTTTATTGACAGGTAGTTGTAGTTGGATGCGGCCCACAAGTGTCTGAGTTGGTTTAGCTGTAAAGTCTGAGCGAGGTCGGAGACTCGGAGGGAGTCGCTCCCACGTCTAAAACTATATCCACTTTTCCCGCGTTTTGGGTCACACGAACCTCTCGTGAGACAAGAAAGGGCGTCGTGGGGCAGGACCAGTCATTACATTGTGCAAGTGGCGCCGTCCGATGACCGATATAGCCACTCAAAATCTTATTGATTTTTTATAAATTCGTACGTAGACTGACAGCAATGCTTACTTCATGTCTCTTTCTAGGTTTAAAATTAATTACGACTAAAGGTGTATACATATTGGAAATGCACACATTTAATATTTAATGATATTTTAACCATAAATTCCAATCTTATGGTTATTAATTGAAGATGTTGGCATATTTTTGGTAGTTCTTCAAAATCAATGAATAAGATCTCATGTTCATAACTGTTAGAGATAATGCCTAATTAATGCTAGAGTTTAGGGATTGGATTGAGTTTTCTGGAGGATGTTGAGAGATTCTCTCAACCTCTCCCTCCAAGAGTGGAATAAGTTGGATCTCACAACACTTATTTAAGTGTAATGTATCTCTGTGTAATTTATGCAATACAATATTATTTTTTTGTGTATTTTGTCTCTCTGATCTCATGAATTCCAAATTGGTATCAGAGCCACGGACGTAAAGGAGTTGCATGGATCCGATGCTAAGTATGTGATCCCTATTTCTGTGTTGTTGCATCTGTTCACTGACTACTGAATCCATGACAAGGAGATCGGACTAGAATTTGCAAGACCATCCATCGATGTTGTCATCGTTGTGCAAATCTATTGATAAGAGATCGTTGCTTAGCTAAGTATGATCTGGTATGCGTCGAAGTGAGATGCTGGAACTGGAAGTGAGATCGTTGTGTAAAGGACCTAGCCTGGAGAGGACCACATATGACATGGGAGAACTGCATGAAGGAAGAGTAGAGCTAGCTCAGGTAAGGTCAAATTTTTCTTCCAGGAGCGATCTAATCTAATCACTGCTATCGTGATCACTGTCAAAACCGCCCAACAAATTATTTCAGCAGAGTGTGAAGAAAATAGACTTTCAATAGCATCGAATGAGGATATTGCTGATATTTATTCTCAGTGTTTCCAAACGAAAATCTGGAGATGAAACTCTTCGTATTTCTCCTTTTTCTAGTACTCATGTGAAGGAAAAGTTGAAAAAGAATCTTTACCTTGCCGCTGTATGTTATGGACGCACCATATTTCATCAAAAACTTGATAAATCTGGAACACGTTGTCTATATCTCTAGAGAAAATGGCCATCAGATCGACATTTGATATCTCATTGTGGATCGATATAAAGGAGGAAGCACCAGACAGACTGCCTGTATTTTCTGTTGTTTTCTACTAATATATGTGTGTGTGTGTGTGTGTGTGTGTGGTGTATTTAAAGTTTTTTATATGTTTACCTGTTTATGTAAAAGAAAATAGGAACTCTTGTATCTTGATATAAGCTGGCATCCCCGGTTTCAAGAATAATTGTTCTTATGATTGGAAGTCACCTCGTATAATTGATTTTTGAAGACATTTCGTACCTAGACTGCCTTTCTACAAAGTGACGAATAGCCAAAAGCAAAATATCTGACAAATGGAGGTATCTCTATAGGATGATTCATTACTTGACAGCTTTTCTCATGGAAGCCCCAGTGAGCCGAGTTTGTCAATAGTATTTATTGTGCAAGCGCAAGAATGATGATCTGAAACATTTATACTTTAAATGGGTTGAAAGGAAAGATCAAAGAAGAGGAAGAGAAAGAGTACAATCCAGAGGCATCAGAGTGGGTGTATGTGTTGATTAGGATCATGCCAGACGAAGTGTTGTAACATTTTCTGTTATGTAATTTGTGAAGTTTTGTAATGTAGGCATTAACGGGGGGTGTTAGAGATAATGTCTAATTAATGCCACTACTAGGGTATGGTTGTTTTGTGGATATTATCGTTAGAAATTTGGTTAGAAATTATTACGCCGAAAGGCGTACACCTATTGACAATGGGCACATTTAATTACCTTTTAAACTAAAATTATAATCTGATGGCTAAAAATTGAAGACGCTGGCATATTCTTAGTCGTCCTTCCAAATCAATGAATGTGATTTACTCTTCATAATTTTCTTGTATTTTTTAATGCATCTGTTAACCTGTTTACTTTTTAACATTTACCTAATCATATTAATAAATTACTATAACAGTATATGATTGCCACATTTAAATGATTAATCTTTGGGATTACCAAGTTTAGATTTGTTGGCTTTCTTCCATTGTCCGCATTTTTCATTTTCTGGCTTTCTTCCACTGTCCACGCGTTTCATTTTATGGTTGTAGACACGTTTCATTTTCCGGCTGTCCACACGTTTCATATTGGATCACCAATGGTGGAAGACTATAACAGTATGGTGGGGGAAGGCCATTACTTTGGGCTCGGGGAAGATCATCAAACGTTTAGGGTTCCGGCCATTAACCTGCTGGAGCAAGCTTTGGCATCACCTTTCGACGTTCATCAACCAGGGTATTGAGTGGATGTGCTAGTTGAATATATACATTTGAATAGCTAAATTTGTATAAACATATAAATGAATTCTCCCCATTAAATCCATTTATACATTGAAAAATATAATTTAAGAAATATCATTTTGTAATTTCATTTAGATTTTTAAAACTGGATTCCTACCAAAAATCCTAAAAATTTTAGACAACGCACATAAAAAAATAATGAAAACATCATGACATTTAACGTTCGAGAAAATGCCGTTACATAAATAAATATGAATACTTTCATATGCAAAATCCGTGAGGTCGTTGTTTGTCATGGCTTAGACCCTTTGCACATCCCATTATCGCTGGATGATGAAGAACAGGTTGGCCATCTTTTAAAAGGAACGGGACATGCGAAGTTTTTCAAAAAGCTTATTTAAAGAAGATGTTTTTATAAAAAATATGTTAAATTAACAAGAGAACTTTTGTAGAGTGGCATCTACGAACTTGCCAACTTTCCAACAAAAGTGGGTGGTGAATTAAGTTGTGTATGTCGATGATATATCATTGACACATGAATCTCCTTTTAATTAAGGAGAAGTTATATGCTCATTTTTCATTAAAAATGAACTTGCGACCTTTTATCCTTGAAAGGAGAAGTAATAAAGATATTTTGTTGGGTTAAGAGGATCATTTTCTCATGCAAAAGAATGAAAAGTGTAATCCATTGAAATTTGAATAAGGGGATTTTAGCTAGATTTCAAGTAGTGTGTGTGATGGTGAATATTTTCATGAAGGCTTTTATGTCTAGTTTTGATATAATCACATTTGCAATTTATCATTTAACGCAACACATATGGAGTAAAAAGAAATTTAAGCAAATTCAAGCACAAATTAAATCAAGAACATGTAATCAAGCAAGCACAAAGAGTTGTGAATCATATCAACATTCAACGATAAAGCTACATTAATGTTAATCTCAATACTCAACATTTATTCAACATTTGGTAGTTGCAATAATTTTTTGTAAGTTCTAAATCAAATCAAAATTGACTTGAATTGTAGTTGTTGGGTGCATTATCGATTGAACTCGACACCTGAGAATTGATTGAATCATCGTAATTATGAGTCTATATTGAAATTTTTGAGTGATTAAATTGTGTATTGGGTGGAGTTGCAAGAAGCTCTCTTTGTTGTCGAGTCAATTGTAATTGGAACATACTTGCATAAGGAGCCCTCATTCAATCTTTAAAAATGGCTCAAAGTCTAGAATTATTAGAGTTACTTAACTCTCTAATAATTATCATTGAAGACAACGCAATCTCCATCAACAAAGAAACTCTTAAAATAATTCTAACTTGTTTGCAAGTGTCACAAGCACACGTTAAACTACTTTAAGCTTAGTCACAACTTCTTCATGATGAACTCCAACGAAAAAATCTTCAACATTCTGAACTGGTGCTTGTTCAAAACAACCCACTTTTTGAATTCGATAATGATCGACATGCAACATTGGAGCAACTTAGTCAAACAACTTCAGATGATGTTTTAGATGAAGATGAAGTTATCCATGAACAGGTTCAACATACACTTTCCAAGCCCATTGCCAAACTTTGGGAAGACATCAGAAACAAATTTAGATGAAGTTTTAAATCGCGATGAAGTTATCGATGAACATGTTTAATATACTCTTTCCAATCCCATTTCCAAACCATGGAAAGCCATCAGAAACAATAAACACAGAATAGGATATGGATATGATAAGGAAGTAATTTTTCATATTCCAGATTATTCCATACCAATGCACTTCAATAGTGGAAGATTATTTCAAGAAATTTCAACTTCACCCGTTTTAGTTCAACATCAAAATGATAAGTGCCAACATTTTCATATAGTTGGTCATATGGATAATCATTGTGTTGATCTCCATCCTTCTCAACATTGTGGAAACAATAATCGTTCATTAGACAGATGTTCCAAACAAAAAAAACCTATAGAATTAAAGATTCACTATGAGTGTACAATCCTTGGCAATGACCATCAATAACCAAGTAGTTAAAGCAGTCTCAGTGCAAAAATCTTTGTCGAGTAAATACACATCTTAACATAGATGGCCTTTCAATCCTCCTGTACCATAAAATTGA
>JASDQU010102649.1:26415-36822 GCA_032191745.1 Picea mariana
TTTTTTTAAATTTAAATTTTTCCTTTTTAAAAATATTAATATGAATTTTCAGTTAAAAAGTTTGTTTTATTTTGTTCTTTTACCAAAAAACAATATGTTTTTTCTCTTTGTTTGGGGACTTTTCCCTCTATATTTGTTTTTATTATTATTATTATTATTATTATTATTATTATTATTTTCTATGATTTTATTTACAACAGTGGGCCATGATCCCAAAAACTTTGCAATTTTATGCCTACAAAAATAACAAATGTGCTACTTGTAGCATTGCATTTCAATTCATAGTTTGATTTCATATTTTTGGTTTGAAATGATACCAATTTCCAAGGCCACTATTTCAAACAAGTTGTAATGCTAAACTTGAAGAAAAGGGGGTACTAGTGCGTGCATGACTTTTCATTTCAGGGGTCAATTTTAAGTTTTTTATTCCAAACTGTACTAGCTATTAAGACCACAATTTCAATCATGTTGTAATTTTAACCTAAAAAAAGTAGGGTGATGTTGCTAGCACCGTTTTTTTTCGAGCGATGATTTTAAGGTCTTTGTTTACAACTTTATAGATGATGGTTGAATTTTTTTGTAATTTTAACTCTAAAAAGAAAATGGTGCTACTCGTAGCACCATTTTTTAAAATGAGGGGGTAAAAATAACCATTAAATGTGGCCTCTAGAAATATAATAATTTTGGAGAGTTATCGTTAAGTTTGTAGCTTTGTTTTTTTCCTTCCTTTTGTTCCTTCTTGTATTTATCTTCTCCCATGGGATCTACATGTCTTTGTATCATGTCCATTCTTTCCACAATGAACATAGAGAAGATCATATCTCTCACCTTGATTATCCCCACCCCCTTGCCTCTAAAATACTTATTTCCATGTCCTTTATTACTACCTTCTCTTATAGAAGAACTATGTGATTGATTCTTCCCTTTTTGAGAAAGGAACATAGTCTCTCGAGTGGGATGAAATGTCTTCTTCCCAAAATATTTTTCATGTTCTGTAATTTTCTCCACCAAAGAGTCAAAATTGAGGGACTTCAATTGGCCACTAGCTTGAATTGATTCGAGATAGTGAGAATATATGGGGTAGAGGGCCTTGATGGAGGATGTGAGATAATTTTGTATCTCCACACTAGTAGCATCAATGACATGCATGATGGATTTAATTTCAAATGCTAAAGCCATGGGATGATTACCCTTCAACTCTAAGTTGAAGAGATTCAACTACAGTTGAATTAGCTCCAATTTTGAATGTAAATCATATAAATAATTCAATTTCTTCAAAGCACCCAAGGAATATGTGATAGATCTAATGTGATGACTCACCTCTTCAATTTCATAAGAAACAATCAAGACATATGATTTATTGTATTTATTTGTCCATATATAAATCTCTTTATCTTTTATAGCTTTGACAGGTGAAATATCTCCATCACAAATTCCATCCCAAATATCATTGAAGATAAGAGTATGTTCAATATTTATTAACCATTTCAGATAATTTTCTTTTCCGCTGAGCACCACACCAAAATTGAGACAAGAGAATGCATTTTCAAAAACAAAATCACTTCAAAGATAAAAGCAATGCAAAATACATGTTTTCTCTTAAGAAGAAGATATAGAGCCAACCTCCTTTATACAAATAAAGAACCAATATATTTCCACCAACAAGTACTCATCACAATACAAATTCCTTGCTCCTGATCTTTGCATTAACAATATATATAATACAATAATAATATATACATGAACTCAATTATCTATGTATTTTGGAAAATTTCCTTCATATTGCAGTATTTTGAAGACCAATACCTATCCCAAAAACTCTTTTTCCTACACCATTGGGTGATTTCGGAGATGGGAAATGCATGGATCCCATTCCATAGCTATTGCAAATAAAGTGGAAGTTGCTAAATTGGTTTTAAGAGTTGTTAATTCATATCTCTCACCTTGAAGATGCCCTCTTTCTCTTTGAGCTTAATTTCCTTGTTGTCTAGTGATTTATCCTTCTCCGTAGTTGTACCCACACCCTCGAATGTATTTCTCATTGCTAGTATGAATTTATATTGCATGGACTATAATTTCACTTACCTGGGTGAATCTTTTGTATTTTTGGTCATTTTTCATCAACCATAGGGCATACAATGACTGCACAAACTATAAACTTCACATGTGGGCTCTCTTTCTCTCTCTATAGAGTTGCATGATTGACTGTTGGTCATATTTTTCACTATTTTTCTAAATCAAGGTCAAATTATTGGAGACCAATTTTCATCCTCACTCCAAGAGAAGGGAATGAGCTCTAGACTATATGAAACAAATAATCTATTCAAAAGGGAAGCAATAAGCAAGAAATATCATGGAGTTATCTAAAAATATCAAGGCGTTAATACCACTTACAAACTTGAATGAATTTTAATAATGTGAGGCACATATAAATACATTGATATTTGATCTTTAGTTTTATCTTCCAAGAGCTCGAATAACCATTCCTATCCACTTATGATTCCTCATATTTATTGTAAATGAATAATAATAATAATTACAATACACCATGATCCCTAAAATTAGGTATCTAACAAAGAAACCCAACAAAATTGATGATGGAGGAATAGAAAAGATAAAGTTAGAGCCAAATATAAGGTTTAAGAGTGAGTTGTTGGAGTGACTGAGGTTTTGGGACCAAAATCATTCAAAATGGGGTGGTTTGATCAATACTAAAAAAAATGTAAAAAAAGGCCATGTTCGCATGTTGTCCCGAAAAAAATTATCCATGCCAACATGATGGAGAATTGTCCAATCATAGGTCCCAATCAAGTATTCTCTCAATTGGTATGGTAATCTTCACTGGTATGTGGGTCCTATTTCCACTAACCAAATGGATTTCTCTCTGAAGAGAGACTTGTTCATTTAATCTAATATAAATCCTAAATGCAATTATAATCTACTATGAAAATGTAGTCCTATCATAATTTCTAACTACTAATATAATAGTAATCAAAAATCAATTGCAAGCATATAGTTTTACTTCTGGAAATAGAAAGAATTCACATTTCACAATAAGGAAATATACTAGCATACCCATCTACATATATATACATTGAATATGTCCTTGCAATCGAGTTCATAATCCATTCATAATTATCTCCTACATAACCAATTGAAAAAAATGACAAATTGTTGTAGAAAACAACCATTCAACAACAATGCATTATTGCATGAATAGACCATGAATCAACTTCTCTGTATATTTAATATTTAGAAAATGTTCCTCAGATATAGGTACATGAAATATCCATGAGTTTTCAAATCCATCCTCAAACTTGATAAGAATATACAAGAGCCAATTTTGTGTTATCTAGCCCCCCCTGATACAGGTGGATATCGATGGCCACCCACCTTTTCCAACTTGCTCAAAACAATTTTCTGACAATTTTGGTAATTTACTATTTTTAGCATTTTTTAACTTTCGAGGCCATTTTGAGGCCCTAAATGACATTTTTGGGAAAATGAGGAGAAATGTTGAAGTTCCTTCAATATTGTCTCTAAAATGAATCTCCTCGACGATACCTTTCCAATGAGCTATCATGCACCTAAAGCGGAGATCATATGCAAACGTTACGACCCCGGGAAGTTGATGTACTAACTTACCCAAATGGAGCCCACATGAATTTTGGTGCTTCATCTCCTAGTGTTAGGTTTTTGGATGTCTACGGTCTTTGGAATTCCTGTTTATTGTAAAAAGGCCTTCAAAGCCTCATTGTAATCATATTCTTGCGAATGCGAGTAGCTTGTCACACCTCTTCTCAGAGATAAGCTACCACCATTCTAGCGAGTCTTTCACTCTGTATTTTTATTGTCTCTATACATTTCTTTCATTAATAGAAATCATGTATTATTGTATCTTTGGGTTTATGGTTGCATATCTGATACATTTATGTTATATTATTGGATATCCGCGATATCTCTGTGCATTTATTTATTATATCTCCGCTCTCATTTCGTGTCGAAAATAATCTGAATCAGTGGTATCAAAGAAGACTACTCTTGATCATTTTTTCCAGTGCATGTCCCCGACGAGGTCCGAGTATAGCAAGTTGGGTCTCAAGCTTGTCTCTCTTAAATACAATCGCTCTCGCACGCCGAAGAAACCTTCCACGGTGAAAGAAAAGAAAAATAACAAAGCAGACGATTCTATCAATCTGTTGCTTGAGCAAGCTCTCACGTGATAGAGGGACGAAATGATGGAGAATTTTTCCCACATCCTTCAATGCCTGCCACTAGAAAAAGGTGCATCTTCATCAAAAAACCACTTTGGAAGCACCTCTCCTTTCAAGGTACAGGTTAATTTTGATACTCCCGTATTTGAAGGTCAGATAGATGCAGATGCCCTAGAAAAATGGTTAAATCTATTAGAAGGTTATTTCTCTGTTCATAATTTTTTCGACGGGGAAAAGCTCACCTTCACACTCCTTAAATCTCTCCCCCATGTCAAACATTAGTGGGAAATTTACTAGGAGCAAAGTTCCACAGAGAAGTTTGGAATATATGGGGCCGAGCCCACTTGGGATTTTTTTGTGGATGCGGTAAAGGAACAGTATTACCTTGTTGGAAACTATGAGGACTAGTACATGAGATGGACCACACTGCGGCAAGAGAGGGGCCAAGCAGTTTTGGAGTTCACCAATACCTTCCATACCTTGTGCACCAAGCTAGGTATCAAAGACTCTGAATGGCATTTGGTTCTGAAATACCGTGGGGCTCTACACAAATACATCCAAACTGAAATGGATTTTTTGGATATCTCATCACACAGTGTTTCTTATTGATATGTTGTTAAAATCAAACAGAAATTTAAGCACCAGAACAAATGGGAGTTCGGGTCTGCAAATCCGCAACAACCAAAGTATGACAAAGATGGCCCTAACAAATAGTCTCCCGAAAACAAGTCCAAGACATAGGAAAAGAAGGGTCACAGGAAGACAAAGAAGGACACCGAAAAATGGTGCGATTTCCACAAAAGCCCCTGGCACAACACCGATGAATGTTTCTCAAAACAGTCAATGGTGGTCGAGATCAAAGACAAGGAGCCAAACCGTAATACCCCAAGGACGTGCCCCAATTTCATTATGAATTGTAATTATGTTTTATAGGCTAGTGAGACAAGTTTATATAAGCTCGTGGGCTTATGTGCTTATTAGGCAAGAGAGCCTAAGTGTTGAAGGCCAAGAGCTTGATTTGTGTACATGTAATGATGCACATTATTAATATAAAAACACCTTTGCGTGTGGACCGACCATGATGAATGAGTGATGGGGGACTAAGCTTCCACAAAGTCTGGGTAAGGAAGAGGGGGATGAAAGGTTTGGGAGAAGGGATAAGCTTAAGAGCTTAATTCCTTGGGAATAATAACTAAATATTATTCCAAACATGTGTAAATGTTTATGTTTTATCCTAAGTTCCTGGAAGGGGGAATGTGTGTAAAATGGGGATCATGTAGCCCTAGGGAAACATGTGTCAACCTGGGCACATGCAGTTAAAACCAAATAAGGGAGCTGTGTTGGGGGTTCAACCTCCCATTCTCTATCCTCCATCTGAACTCGCGGGTGTCCATGATCGACCTCTGTTTTTGGTGTTTGTTCTGGGGAATCCTTACTTGAACCGTTAAGTATCTCTGTGGGATCTCTGTACACCCTCATGCAACCCCGAAACCTGAACCGTGAATCTATCCTGTATTATTGGTTGGGAAAACTGAATGTCCCGTAATTGCTAAGCCTTTCTATGTTGTAGCATCTATCTGTCACCAGTTTGGGAAAGTAGTGTATGTGTTTCCCGTGGACAGTTGTGGCCGCGCAGTGCTTGACTGCATGTGTCTTTTTGGTCATTGTATGTTCATGTTGAGCCTCGTAGTTGTCCGACTACATTGGAACTCAAGTTGAAGGAAATGGGTTGTCTGACATGTGTGTAACACTCTCTCCAGGTGAGGGAGGTGGTTATGGTTGAAAAGAATAGGTCGCCAGACCTATGAGAAACTCTCTCCAAGTGAGAGAGTGTGTTGAGGAAGTAAGGACTCCTGGAAGGGGTCTTGTAGCTGCTACAGAACTTTGAGACTTTGAGTCCAATCTATTGTTGAAGCCCAAGGCAAGGGAGGTTAACAGTCAAAGGACTGGCTTGGTGACAGAGAAGGTGTATACTCATGGGGTGGGACAGACATGTGAGGAATGAGAGTCTGTGAGCAGTGGGCATAAGTGGATCCTGGGAGAAAATCCTTCCTCTATAGCTGTGTGTATTCCCGTTGACCTTGCCTAGCCTAGGGTTCCCTACATGGTGGAGCTCAGTCCCAACTCAGGGGTGACCTACTACTGATAGTGTTCAGTAGAGCAGTCTAAGGCTGGGAGGTTCGTGGAAGGTCTGCACGCAGTTGGTGGATTACATCTAGTTTCCAAGATAAGTATTCATTTGTGCTTAATATTATGTTTTGCATGCCTGTGATGCTTATGTGTTATCATGTATTCTGTTGTGCATATGAATTATTGTATTCTCATTCTTACTCTGAGTTGTTTAGTTAAATATATTAATATGCATGTTTTATATACGAGTATGAGAATGTTCCATGTAGTAGCGTTGTCCGACAAGTGGGTTGATGGCCCAAAATGTTACAATATGGTACCAGAGAAATGGTTACAACACTGAGCCTAGATGGGCCATGTTAGTGGAAGTTGAAGCAAGAGTTTCAGAAAGAATTGTTGTCAAAGTAGAAAAAATTTGAGTTTTAAGCCAAGGTTTCAACGTTGAGCCTGGATGGGCTAGATAAGTGGTCATTAGACCTGAGGGTTCAGGTGGAAGTTGTGTTTGGAAGAATCAATGTTTGGAACTTAGAATGTTCTGGAGTGCCAAAAAGTCACTTGGTTGTGTTGCAAAGCTTAGGAGGTGTAGCGGTATTATAAAACCCGCAGCTGGTGTGGTATATGGCCACAGGGAGAAAGAGAGATCAACACTAGAAGTGTTGGAGCCATAGGATTTGTTCGGGAGAAAAGGAGAACCCTCACGATCATCAGATCTAGAGAAGGTGAAGGAGAGTTATCTTGGAAACATTTCGGGGATTCAACTATTGGGAGAAACGAGGTGTACTGATGCACAAATTCCCGATACCCGAAACTCCAAAAACCCGATAAAAATCTACACTATAGATCGGAGGATGAAAACTTGACTGTTGGATCAAGCAGAAGGTAGATCGTATTTTTGGAATTTCGGCAATCAGGAGAAATGATATGTGTGGATGCACGAACTCTCGATGCCTGAAACTCCGAAACAAAAATTTAGTAGGGTGGGACCCAATGACGTCGCCGAAGGGGACATGGACCTCCATGGATCTGCCATGTGCCACTGCCTTAGTTGGTGAGCGATGTACTACATGGGCCTGAAGGGTAAAGTAGATCAGAATTTCGGATGTCGAAAGATTGGGGAGAAGCAAGTGTGGGAACTCCCGAGGTCCGAAGTCCCAAAGTCCCGAGGTTCAAAGTCCCAAATTCCTGAGACTTCGAAGATGGAAATACCACAGTGGATTTCAGCTATTGGATGATGGGTAAACATGGACCGTTGATCCACTCGATTTTGCGAGTTCGACAATTGGAAATCCGAGACATAGTTTTTTGTTCTTTGAAATCTCCGAAGGAGAAAGCCTGAGTAGCACCTAGTAGTTTAGTGTTTGGTCACGACCCGTGATCGCATGGGTTGGGGACTAATAAAGAGGGGGATATCACTCGAAATTTATAGAGCCGAGCAGAGCTCGGAAGATTCATGAAATCAAAATGTTTTATTAAATCGGATTGGTTTTGAATGTGTGGAATTTGTTAAGGAGAGATGACCCGAAAAATTCTGGTTGTCTGGACGTTGTGATTGTAGAAGTTTGACGAGTGCCAGAACCAATTAGAATTTCCATGGAGTGAAAAGAAATGGAAGAGACACATAATGCTTCCAGTTCAAAAAATGAAGCCGAAGAGATGGATGCTCACTTGGGAATTGAATGATCTAAGTCCAATGGCCATGGAGAAGAGATAGATAAGGAAGGAAACCTAGGGAAGATCATTGAAAAATTGCAGAAAGATGCCCAAACTCGCCAAGAAGATAGTAGAAATCTCACAAAAAACAAGGTGAATTCAACGTAAAGTTGTTAACGAGTTTGGAGAGAATAGAAAAGAAGTTGGATAAAGAGAGTGACTCGAGCAGAACTGGGAGTCACCAAAGTTCTGAGGGGAGAGGATCAAGGAGTGTTGGTAGGCAGAATCATCACTCCCAAAGTCACTCCAAGAGAAGGGCACACAATAGTTCAAGCCCATCTCCTATCAGAAATCATAGGAGGTTTGGAGTAGATGGATTGAAGGGAGATATGAACAAGATTAAGCCTCCTACGTTTGATGGAGAAGATAAGAAGGAGGAATATTCTGAAACATGGTTGCTTGGCATGAGGAAGTATTTCCAACTGCAGAATTATTCCTCTCATGTAGAAGGAAGAATTGTGATGTATCAATTGAAAGGAAAGCATCTATGTGGTGGGATCAGCTTGTGCAGGTACAACACATTAGAGAGAAATATATCACTTGGAAATAATTCAAGAGGTATTTAGATAAAAAGTATTTGACTAAGAAATATTATGACAAAAAGATGAAAGAGTTCTTTGAACTCAAGATAGGCAACATGACCATTGATGAGTACGAACGAAGGTTTCTGGAATTGTTGAAGTATGTCTCGTTCATCAAATATGAGATTGTCGAGATTCAGAGGTATCTAAGTGGATTTCCACCTTCCATTGGTGACAAGATTCAATATGATGACCCAAAAACTATGGAAGAAATGATAAGGAGGGAGAAATTTTTATATGAACAACAAAAAGAAAAGCCTACCTTCCAGAAGGCTTGGGAAGACAAGAAGAAGTTCAAGAAAGAGTACAGGCAGAAAGGAACTAAGTCATCCTTTTTCAGAAACAGTCCTTAGGGACAACCATCTTTTAGAGAGCCCATAAAGGCTGAAATGGGTGGACAAATGCCAAGACAGACACCTATGGAGTGTTGGGGTTGTAAAGGAAACCATAGGTATAGAGATTTCCCCCACCGAAATGATAAAGCGAGAGTCGTCCACAATGTTTAGCAGGATGAAACAATGGAGGACATGGGAATTATAATGCCAAGGATCTACGCAGCCCCCAATAACAAGCAAGTTGAATGTCAGTCATACATGATTGAAGTAGAAGGTATGATTAACAACCATGCCTTTACTATTTTAATTGATTCAAGGGATAGCCATAGTTATATAGATCCTAGAGTGGTGGAAAATTTGCATTTATCGAGAAGAAAACATGAAAAGTCTTGGTTAGTGCAGTTGGCTACAAGAACCAAGAGGAAAGTAACTGAGTTGGTTAAGTCTTGTCCTGTGGACATGAATGGACTAAGAACAAAGGCTGAATTGAACATTCTTCCTTTAGGATCTTATGACTGTTTAATTGGTATGGACTGGTTGGACCAGCACCATGCCATCCTGGACTGTCGTAACAAGGAATTCACTTTCCTGGATGAGGAAGGGAATCATAAAGCAGTCCAAGGAATTCCCAGAGTTGTTGCTATCAGAGAAATCTCAGCAATGCAGCTGAAGAAGTGATACAAAAAAGGTTGTCAATTATTTGCAGCCCATGTAGAGGAAACACCTAAAGACAAAGTGTCAAGTATTGGGGATCATGCGGTACTTAAGGAGTTTGAAGATGTATTTCATGAGGTACTAGGATTACCTCCGAAAAGAGATATTGACTTCTCTGTAAACTTGATTCCTGGAGCAGCTCCAGTATCGAAAGCTCCTTAGAGAATGAGTACGCCATAGATGAAAGAGTTACAATTGCAGCTTGAAGAGCTTCTGAAGAAGGGGTATATACACCCAAGTGTGTCACCTTGGGGAGCCCCAGTTATATTCATGAAGAAGAAGGATGGAATGCTGCGATTTTGTATCGATTTCAGACAATTTAACAAGGTAACTATAAAGAACAAGGTAACTATAAAGAACAAGTATGAAACCCCGAGCTATCAGTTAGCAATTAAACCTTGTGATTAAGTGGAAAACGATGGAATTGGCACGTTAATTCGCGATTAATGCAGGTACTGTGTTGGTGATTAAACTTCACACTTGGCGCTTGGATGATTGTGTTATGTGCTGGTTCTGACTTGTATTTTGGCACGTAGATATGGTGAATCACCCACTCGCTGGTCAATACAATTGGTTTATGATTATGGTTCGAACAGCCCAGAACATGCTCATTAATATGGTACGTGGTGATTGCAAAACCCACCACCTTCGCACGCCTGAGTATTTCTCGGTCTCGTCAAGCATTGAAGTGTTGAAACCCCATCGTGATTCACTCTGTGTATT
>JASDQU010102649.1:48609-64362 GCA_032191745.1 Picea mariana
TCATGACGATGAAAAATGGCTCTTCTATCATATAAGTATGGGCTTCCCAACACAATACCACAGATATCCAAAGGAATAACATCAAGCTCTACCTCATCTATAAAATTTGCAGTGATGGAAAACCTAAGTTTACACCTTCTTGTCACCTGCAATTTAGCATTATCACATATCCAACTGAGAGGGTATGGTTTAGGATGTGGAATAGCTTCCAATTTTAATTTCTTGATAGTCTCTTCAGATATAAGGTTTTCTTGAGATCCAGTATTAAATAGAGTATATATCTTGGTATGCTTTAAAACAACCCTTATGTGAAAAAGTTATATTCTTTCTTTTTCTTGTCGAGTTTCATTGAGATTACTGTTACTTGAAGAACTAGTACTTGCAATAGAACCCTTACCTTGATAACCCATGGCTGTAATTTTTGTTTCATCACCCGAATCAGAACCTAGATCATGTTGTATGGTTGCAGCAGTCTTTGACTTCCCTTTGTTGCCAAACTTTTTGGGTCTTCTTTCAAGATGAAGTTTCCAACAATGGTCTTCATCATGGCCCTCTTTTGAAGAATGTTTGCATGTAAATTTTTCTCCCTCNTCATGGCCATCTTTTGAAGAATGTTTGCATGTAAATTTTTCTCCCTCTTTCTTAATAGCAACATTCTTTTTTCCATTGCCCTTGAACTTCCTCTTTCCCTTGTCTCCATGACTGAAAGGCTTCTTGTTACCCTCATGAGTTTCATTCCTTCCTCTGGCTTCCAAATGAGTTGCTTGAACACAAACTTCATCTAGATTTGAAGGGTTAAACATGAGTACTGTATGTCTCAAGTAACTATGTAAAGCTCCAATGTATTTGAGTAAAGTTTCTTGAGAAGACAAATCTACTCCCAAAACCAAATCTCTTCTCCTAAATTCTTGAGTAAAGCTTTGCATATTTTACCCTTTAGCTTGTCTAAAATTTTGCCAATCCATAATAGCTTTTTGCATATATGCCAATGGGTAAAATTGTTTTTTAATTGCAACAATAAAATCATTCCAAGAGGTTAATATTTTACCATGTTTCTTCATGTCCTCTTGAGTCTTGGCTTCCCACCAAATGAGTGTTGCACTATCCAATCTTAAAGAAGCAAGCTGGATCTTAGTTTCATCATCTTGAATTTTTTGTATCCTACAATACACCTCAATCTGATGAATCCAATTATCTAATTTCTCAGCATTTACCTCTCCATTGTACATTGGCAATTCAAATTTAATATCAAGCTTTAAAAAAGGAATTTGTGGAGGAATTTTACCATGTCCCTTTGGAGAATTTGGAAGAGGTTGTGAACTGGTAGAAGAAGAGGAAGATGGAGGTGAGGGAGGTGGGGAAGCACCATTCCCTCCATTTCCTTCTGGAGTTTTATCACCACTGTCTCCCTTGTTCTTTGAAGGGTTGGAGCCTTCATCTTGCAACCTTGTATTCCTTTCTTCCATCAAGACTTTCATCATTTCTCTCATTTCCATGAAAGCCTTTTTAAGATCTTCATCTTCTGTAGGAATATTTTCATGACTCTCTTCATGAGGCATACTTGGTGAATGCCTCCTTGAAGCTTGAGGTGATGATATAATCTTTCTTCTTGAAGGATGAGAACTTGGCTCTACAATTTGACCTTCTCCTATTGTGAGTTTCAACCTTGTGAGCATAAAGAAAAAAAACACTTTCAAATAATCAAGCCTTCAAAAACCTAAGCTTTGGTACCAACTTGATCTGAAAATTATAAAGGCTTGTATTCTTGAAAATATTTGCAAGTTTTATTTTAGTGTTATTATGCAAAAGGATCAATTTGCAAACAAATTTTTTTATAGAAAATTACACATTCAAGATGCAATAATAACCAACAAAATACAGTGAACAGTAAACACATAACACAACAAATGATAAAGGAGTTCACCCCTCTCTTGGGCTACATCTCCTGGTCTAGCGTCCAATGGATATTTTATATTATTTTCTCAAAGTGCTAAAATATGTGCTTTACAATGCTCAAAATGTAAAATAGATGGCTCCAATGGCTTCAGAGCATCCAAAAACCCCTAGCTGGGCTTTTTCGGCACCTGATTTGGCCAAAAATTGAAGAAGATAGGCTTTCTGGAAGTTCCCCTTCAAACTTGTTGTCTCTGGATCGCCAAATTTCACCTCTGTGTGTCCAACCTAGCCCCCGCACGTTTTTTTGTGCTAAAACCTAGCACTGGGAACAACCAAAAAACTGCACATAGTTGTAGGACGGTTAGGGAACCTAGCCCCTAACCGTTAAACCGTTAGGCATATGGGTCATATGACCGCACCTCCACACATAAAAGGACTGAGTTTTAAAACCAAAGGTTAAGCGCCAAGTGTCCAGGTGTGTGGGGCTCTAAATCCATTTGAAACATGCACGCGGGTGGTCGTATGGTGGTCCACATGTGAATGGGGGTCGGGACTTAGCCCCGACCCGTACCGTGCCCAAACCAATATACAATTCAGACTTAAATATATATGAAACCATATAGTAGTAAGAACTACATGGTGGGCACGCCGGTTGGGCGGCCCTTCCCAAAGCTCTACCCCTGCCTGGAGGTCACGGGGTTAAGTCCTGCAGACTCCATAAATTTTAACCAATGCCCAGGTGACACGTGGCAGCCCTTGCTTGGGCCAAATGTCACCAATTCATTTGCCACCAACATGCCACGTGTCGGACGCTAATTCATCCACATGACTGCCAATTCAACACCTACCACGTGTCGTATAGCCCTGCCAACTCAGCATCTAACACGTGTCATATGGCCTTGCCAACTCAACATTTGACACGTCTCGTACGGCCCTGCCAACTCAACATCTGTATGGACTGTATAGTCAGCAAATTTTTTTGCCTGTTTGACAATTTGAACAGAACACGATATCTCACTCATCCAATGTCTGTTTGAACCCGTTCGAATTGCGTTGGGTTCGTGACAACGAGGCCTACACACCTGTTCAATATGAAGTGATTCCAAGCACTTTGAATTTTGAGCAAAATTTGATCCCCTGGATCAGATTTGGACATTAAACCATGGATAAAATAAAAATAAAAAATATAAATATACATAAAATTCAAAAATAATATAAAATGTAAATCCAATTCTACGGGAAATTTGGAAAAACCATGAATGTGAAATAAAATCAAATAATAAAAATGTCATGGAATAAAATAAATAATAAAATACTTGAACTCTCGGACTTTGGTATTTCAGGGAAAAATGCAAGACGTAGGGAGTCAATCTACGATATAAAAGTAATTTCTCAATGGTAAATTCCTAATGGTTTGAAAATATCATTGTTAGTAAAAATAAAATAATAAAGAAAAAGATATTCCATGATTCGGGAAATTTAAAAAGCACGAGTGTGGAATGTTTCCCAAAAATCCCGATGTAAATCCAAAATAGTAATAAAGTAAATAAAAACCAAAATCCTAAATAAAAATGAAAATAAAATTAAAATAAAATGTAATAAATAAAATAAATAAAACAAAAATGTAAATTCAGGAAAAAAATCAAATAAATACAAAAGGTACAATCCCATATATACAAAATCAAATCTGGATGGGTAAGGCGGATTGAGATTGAGTTTTGAATCTACATCAAGGTTCCAATTTTTTTTTATTAAAGTTTCAACTCTAGATCAAGGTTCCAAATCTGTAACATCCCACTCTGGCACACTAAGAGAACTTATTCTTTGAGGACTCTTGTTCACAAGTGATCCAGATTATTATGCTATTAAAACTTTTGATGTTGATTTTGAGGCATTATGGGTTGATGACATGTTGATTTACCGCTTTGACATAGACAGGTGCTATTGACTCGGTTTTACTGAGTGTGCAGGATTACAGACCTAGAGGATGTCGAGGCATCAATGGAACCCCTTGGACTCTGGATCGAGTCGGGGAGTAATACCATTGGGGTTTGATTGTTTTACTGTGAAATTAGTGCATCTGATTAGATGATATGATATGGATATGTTCTGACAAGATATGTTGATGATGCAGGCTGACGATAGCTTGCCGAATAGACTCAAATATGGAGTAAAGGGGTCATGCATGACTACCAAACATGTTGAGGGAGAGGTGTGGACAACAGCCCTGCCACAGCCTACTAGCACTCCCATCGTGGCTCGAACTGTAGGTTAATGATTACCTAGTTCGAGAGGACCCATGATGCCTTGAGGGAAGACTACGACAGTCACTCACGATGATTCTAAGGGGCACGCAATAAGGCGGGGGCCTTATTCCTTAGAATCCCTTAGTCTCTCACAAGTTCACCTGGCGGAGTGTTGACTCCAGGGTTTATTGATGTCTACCAAATCAATCAAGAGGCGAGTGGCACCCTTGGAGCACATAGTGCGTCCTGAAGGGCATGTCGTGCAAAGGAACAGATGAGGCGAGTGGCACCCTTGGAGCACCTAGTGCGTCCTGAAGGGCACGTTGCATTGTTGATGATAGAGGGATGAACCTAGATGGCCCTAAGACATATAACATGTTAAGCAATTTAAAACCATTTCCCTAATTAAATGTCACCCAATACAAAATTTAAGGCCTAAGTCTAAATTACACTAGTGGTAAAATTTTGTCTTATATATATATAATT
Organism: Picea mariana; assembly: GCA_032191745.1. Lineage (NCBI taxonomy): Eukaryota > Viridiplantae > Streptophyta > Pinopsida > Pinales > Pinaceae > Picea > Picea mariana. The sequence continues at coordinate 53,238 of JASDQU010102649.1, forward strand.
AAAATAAAAACAACTTAAATAATAATTATGGTCTTCGTTTGATCTTGTAAAATGAAGGGAGTAATAAAATTTAATTTATTCATTAAAAAAATATATTATGTTGGATTAAAATTTAAAAAGGGAATTAATTGTTTTATTACCTTAATAAATTAAAGTGTACTAATTAAATAAGAAAAGGGGAAAAGGGTTAATTTCCACACCTGCTTCTTTGAGTTCTAAGTAAATGGGGAAAGAGGGAAAATCAAAAAAATAGGAAACTAGGGAAAAGATGTAACATAAAAAGGGAAAAAGGGGAACTTAAGGGAAAAAACGGAAAGTCAACTTAGTAAAGAATCTACCATTAAGAGCTTTCTAATTTTAAACTGAATTAGCAATTTCATAATAGGGAAAGCCTTTAAAACCTATAAGGGAATTTGGGGACACCTAGGAGTGATTCTAGGAGATACTCTAGGTGGGTGAAGGAAATAAGATAATTAATTATTTAAAGAAATTAATTAATGGAGGAATGAAGGGGATGGGTGACACTTGTACAGAGAGGAATTTTCAGGAATTTATTTTTAAAAACTTTAATTAAATGAGATTTTAGGAAAGAAAGGAAGTTCAAAACTCTATAAAATGAAGGAAGGAGGATCTTCCGTTTGCGTAACGTTACGCTGCAGAAATATCTACTTGACTGATTTACTTGTAGGAGTTGGCATACCCAGCTCAGAGAGAAGTGGTAGCTTGGCCTTGCGAGGTGAGCTGGGAGCTAGATGAGATCTCTGGATAGTGTGTGTGCCCCCTTTGCAGCTTGGGGAGTTAAGGGGGAAGAAGAGTCCCCCTAGCATTGGCTAGGAGGTACCGGTGAAGTCTCGATGGTCGGCAAGTGGGAGCTTCACGGAGCGTGCGAGATGTCATTCAGAGCGACAATCAGGCAACGGTACGCTCTCTTCATTTTTAATGGTAGATTGTTGTAGGATTTATGATTTTGATCTGCATGTTTATTGGGTAGGTAAACTGGTTGTCTAGTTTCATGACTGAAATTTTTATAGCCTAGCTGATTGATTGGTTGATTGATTTCCCATGACCTTCATCTTCTCGCATGTCATGACCGCCTGGTGTGTTGATTGTGACCTTGAGTTTGTTTAGCCTTTGTCCCTATCTCACTAGTCCTTTCCTAAGCAGTCGGATAGGAACCTGATCTACAGTCATTGCCTTAGCGTTAAAAGAACTATGGATCTCAACGCCCTGCTTTTCTGTGCGAGGATGATGAAGCGAAGGCAAACCTATCAACCACCTACCTTTGTGGATGTCCTTGCCTGAGTGTTGACTTGCGTCCTTCAATACAGCCTCTGTATGTGGATTATCTTGCCCCCTTGTTGTGTATTTCTCTGCGCCTTGACTGATAGAATATTTGCGATCCCTTCGATAAGTTATCCTTATGGCCCTGTCGTTCTCTTACTGTTGTCATCGTTTTTATATTGGTATTATGAGATGTAAAAAGTATTTACTTCAATCTGTGTTTGGGTTCTTGATGGATTGTCTGGTTTTTATTACTTCTGCGATTGTAGTTGTGTAACTGATGGAAATTATTACCTCTGTTGTTGTAATTCGGTAATGGTTGTAAAATATATATATATATATATATATATATATATATATATATATTACTTCAGCGATTGAAATATGTGATAGCTGTAAAACTAGCATTGCATCTTCCTCACTTAAATGGCGAAGTTCACTATGTAAATATCATTGCTGAAGAATTTGTTTCTATATGCCTATCTTTTGATAGTGGCCAAACCAGCATTGCGTCTTCCTCACTTAAAATGGTGAAGTTCACTATGTAAATATCATTACTGGCAAATTTGTTTCTATATGCTCATCTTTTGATAGTGGCCAAACCAGCATTGCGTCTTCCTCACTTAAAATGGCAAAGTTCACTGTGTAAATATCATTGCTGGTGAATTTGTTTCTATATGCTCATCTTTTGATAGTGGCCAAATTAGCATTGCGTCTTCCTCACATAAAATGGCGAAGTTCACTGTGTAAATATTATTGCTGGCGAATTTGTTTCTATGTTCTCATCTTTTGATAGTGGCCAAACCAACATTACATCTTCCTCACTTAAAATGGCTAAGTTCACTGTGTAAATATCATTGCTGGCGAATTTGTTTCTGTCTGCTCATCGTTTGATAATGGCCAATTAGACTTTGCTTCTTCATCAGTTTAAACAGAGAAATTAATTTTGAGTACTTATCAATCAATGGTGAATTCATCTTGTGTGTTTATCACTTGATTTTGGCAAAGTAACTTTTCCCTTCATCCATCTTTACAGCCCCGTTTTATCAGCTCATCCCTTTTCCTGCGTTGGGTTGGTGTTTTATTATTCATGAGAAGAATTATTACTTCTGTGTTTGGTTGGCGTTTCAATCTACATTTTATTATTGCATTATTCCTTTTGCCTACGTTATCTTTGGTTGGCGTTTCATTCTAGATTATCTGTGATTGGTGTTATTCCTTTTGCCTGCATTTATCTGTGGATGGCGTTATCTATGGTAGGCGTTTCATGCAAATTTCATCCCAAATGTTTCTGAAATGACAACCATTACGGCCCCAGCTATTACCAATATCAATTTATAGCTTATGATAACAAGCCACCTCTATGGGAGCGTTTGGCCAGAGACTGCCAAATCCACAAACAGGCAATGTTTATGTATACACAACATCATGTGTTATTATAATCACTCGATCAATCACATATTCTTTATCAATTATATATTTGTATGACATCTTTTATGTTTGATAAGTGTCGTGATGAACTATTGTTTATAAAATAGAAACAAAGAAGACTGCATTGTTGGTGTGCCCACGCTTTTGCCTAAAAGGTTAACCATCGTGCTATTGAATTGTTTAAAACCTCCTTTTCGGGCTCTCAGATATAATTTTTCATTAAATGAATGGATTATTCAACCTCACGGTTGTCCCTTTTTATTCTTGATGGAAGTGATGAAATTATTGAATTCGCTGTAATCTTTTTAAAACATGACAAAATCTAATTGAATGACAGGTCGAATGGAAACAATTTATTAAATATTAGTTATTAAACTGGCAGAAAATTAATGACAGTGAGTTTATGTTGGGAAGGAAAATTATTTTAAGACAGCATAGATTTAGCCTTATTTCAATAGCAATTTGATCATGTCAGAGCACGTCCTCTCATTTGTCAGTGATTAATGCTTGGTTAGATAGCAGGGGCATTTTCATTTAAAAAGTTAATTCTGGTTATGGATAACTTTACTTTCACTTAGCAATTTATTATTACTATTATTATTTGTGGGATGAGGACTTTTTGTGAAAAGATTGTTAAGATGTACATAATCTATTTCTTGTATATTGTTATATATATCTACATGATTATTAGATATTGATTTTAAAATAGAATAATTATAAAAAATAGTAATATTTAAGGCAATTTAATTAGATGGAACTTTTATGGCACTTGTAATTTTAAATTTGCGCAAATGAGTTTGTTTTAAGGCTAATTTAGATTGTACCTTGATGATATTTTTCTTTTAGGCATGCTAAGATGGGCTCGTGATAAATGACTAAAACAGATGGTAACTATTGACTAGCTTGACTTGACGATTGATCGAGATATTGGCGAATTCGTTTTTAGCTTGTGCCATCCATTGAGGGGGTTGTTGTTTATTATAATTAATGATTGTCTATGCTTATTGTCTTGGTCTGCTTGTGTCGGGTGGAATGTAGACACCTCCTTGTTCCTCAGAACAGTGGCCAGCCCTGAGACCCTAAATGGTCAAAATCAATGGGAACCTAAGCTTGAGCGTTGCTTATGTGTCTTGGAGGTCCTAACCATTGCAGGGTAGGACGAGCGGGTTAGTCATTTTTATTCTTATTGGTTTAATGTCGAACATTGCTTACTATTGATTGATGTGCTTCTAGGTTGGGTCATCATGTTTTTGTTGCACGAGTTTCTTTCGTCAAGAACATCGTCGTGTTACGACGTTGAGTATAATGTCTTTATTACCCTGCTACACACGCACACACACAAAAAAAAAATCCTGCACTTGTTATGAGAGGCTTGTTTTCATAACTAAGCAGGAGGGTTATTACATATGGTATCCGAGTGAGGTTCAACCTGCAACGTAGGGTCACTATGAATTTCGTTGATATGATTGATTATACTGTTGATAATTGAGTTGACTTGTATTTGTGCAGGTAATCATGGTTAGAGGACGCCGTAGAGGCAGACGACGGGGTGCTAGGGGAGGAAGTGTGATGCCTCTAGTAGCATCCACGCCTAAGGGGTCTAACCCCCAGGGAGATGAGCAGGTTCTAGGACAGGAGCAGAAAGCAGTTGGTGATGTAGTCGAAATGATGAGATCTTTTCAATGCATGTTCGAGGCACTGATCAGACGTTTGGACAGAGATGAGGCTAGGGCGTCGGCACCCTCTAAGGTTTCATCATGTGCTCTGATCGATACTGTTAGAATTCACTGTGAACTCGAGAAGGTTAAATTTCTCAAGTTTTTTGGTGCCCCAGATGGCGCAGCCGCCAAGGCATGGTTGGAGAACATGGCGATGTTCTTTGCACTTCACAATTATACCTCCAACATGAAGGTATGCATGGCGTTATTTCAACTGAAGGGGAGCACTCTTCTATGGTGGAAGACACTCCTACCGCAGCTAAACGTGGTCGTCGAAGACGTGTCATGGGAATTGTTCAAGGAACGGTTCCGAGAGAGGTACCTTTCGAAGGAATTCATTGAGTGTTAGCTCAATGAGTTCAACGCCTTACGACAACGTGGCCGCACGGTACCCGAGTACGAGGCCTATTTTATGGAGATGCTCCGGTATGCTCCACACCTTAACACTGAGAAACTTAAGGTCAACCAGTTTGTGTTTGTCCTTAATAGCGGCCTACGTGCCAAGGTTAGGATTTTGATGCCTCAAACCTTGCATGATGTCGTCCAGAAGGCCCTCATAGCAGAGGAAGAGCTTATCAGTGGGGGTCATACTAGGACTCCAACGAGACCAGTAGGGAAGGTTTCATCTGGAGCACAGCAGCATCAGACACCAGCTAGACATATGCCAAGATATCGTGGCTTCCAAAGGGGATCCACATTCTCTACACCTTGGCGATCGACGCCTCAACAACATACACCTTATCGGGGACCATAGCATCAACAACAACGTCAACCACCGCAGTAGCAGTTTAGGCCTATTCAGCAGAACAGACCAGGATTCTAGGCCGGTGGGCTGTCATCTTCTACTTCAAGTACCAGGACTACTGTGCCGAAGAAGGGGTGTTGGACATGTGGGGAGCCACACTACCAGCGCAACTGCCCTATGGAGAGGACCAGAGCATCCAGATCAGCCAGACCCACTACCGTGGGAGATATGGGCAAGGCCCATCGGATTCATGCAGCGGTGTATAACCACCAAGCAGAGCACCAGTCGACTGTGCTTGACACCATAGGTACAGTTGCTGACTAGACCCTTAGTATTTTGATAGATCTCGGTGCTACCAAGAGTTTCATTTCTGGTGCAGTGCTAAAAAGGATGAAGGTAAAGGCAGTCGAAGAGGATGATTTTAGCTTCATAGAGATGGCTTCAAGAGCCAAACAGAAGGTTGGAGGAAAGGTTATGAGCTGTATCCTTAACCTAGGAGAGTTTGTAATGAAGGCCAATCTGTACGTTATGATCCTAGGATCGTATGATGTCGTGATTGGTATGGACTGGTTGGAATCGCATGAGGCAATACTCAACTATAAGATGAAATGGTTGATCTTGGTCGATGACGAGGGACAAAGATGGGTGATTGTAGGTCAGAACCAGGGAGTTTCCCTAAGGTTCATCTCTTCCTTGCAACTTTGGAAGAGCATGTGCAAGGGGTGCAAGCTTTATGCGATCCTTGCATTAAATGAGAAGGGAGTAGTGGAAGGTCTAGAACACCTTCCAGTGGTGAAAGAGTTTGCGGACGTGTTTCCGGAGGAGTTACCTGGGATGCCATTGGAGAGGGAATTGGAGTTTACCATAGACCTAAAACTAGGTACTGAACCAATAGAAAGAACGCCTTATCGGATGTCGACCCCAGAGTTACAAGAGTTGAAAATGCAACTGAAGGAGTTGTTGGACCTGGAACTGATACGTCCTAGTGTTTCACCGTGGGGTGCACCTGTTATTTTCATACGAAAGAAGGATGGGTTGTGGAGGCTCTACATTGACTATTTTCAATTGAACAAGGCCACGATCAAGAATCAATATCCGTTACCAAAGATTGATGATCTATTCGATCAAATGAAGGGCGCGACGATGTTCTCCAAGATTGATTTACGATCAGGGTATCACCAGTTATGGATCAAGTAGGATGACATCCCTAAGACTGCCTTTAAGACGAGGTTTGGACATTACAAATTTATTGTTTTACCGTTTGGATTGACAAATGCCCCAGGGGTGTTTATGAGTTTTATGAATGGGGTGTTCCGCGAGTACTTGGAAAATTTCATCCAAGTATTCATTGATGATATTTTGATCTACTCTCAAATGACGGAGGAGCATGATGAGAACTTGTGCTTGGTACTACAGTGTCTGTGAGAGAACAAACTGTATGGGAAGTTGTCCAAATGCTCTTTTTATCAATCAAAGATTCACTACTTAGGGCATGTCATCTTCGGCGACGGCATTGCCATGTATCCAGCAAAGGTCGAGGCTATTATGGGTTTAGCGGGATGTCCCAGAAGTGCGTATCTTCATGGGTTTAGCAAGATACTATCGACGGTTCGTCGAGGGATCTTTGAAGATAGCAAATCCGATCATGGAGTTGCAGAAGAAGAACAAGAAGTTTGTTTGGACCGAGAAATGCGCGGAAGCATTTCAGAGGCTCAAGGAATTGTTGACAACAACACCGATACTAAAGGTCCCTGACATGAACGCGGACTTCTTGGTATGCACTAACGCATACAACGAAGGCCTAGGTAGAGTCTTGATGCAAGACGGATTAGTGATTGCTTACATTTAGAGGAAACTAAGAAGGCATGAGGAGAACTACGCAACACATGATNTGGACCAAGAAATGCACGGAAGCATTTCAGAGGCTCAAGGAATTGTTGACAACAACACCGATACTAAAGGTCCCTGACATGGACGCGGACTTCTTGGTATGCACTAACGCATACAACGAAGGCCTAGGTAGAGTCTTGATGCAAGACGGATTAGTGATTGCTTACATTTAGAGGAAACTAAGAAGGCATGAGGAGAACTACGCAACACATGATTTGGAGTTGCTAGCCATTGTATATGCCTTGAAGGTTTGGAGACACTACCTTGTTGGATGAAAATTTGAACTAAAGAATGACCACTGTGGACTACAACACATCTTTACGCAAAGCGACCTGAACACACGACAAGGACGTTGGTTGGAATTGCTTAGCGAGTACAACTTTGAGATTACTTACATAAAGGGAACAGTGAATCGAGTGTCAGATGCATTGAGTCAGAGACCACGCATCTTTTCGGTGCTGCCTCTTCAGACAAATCTACGTGAAAAGATTCTAACTTTACAGTGAGACGATGACTGGTACAAAGAGGTTGAGGGTTTTATCAGACCAAAAACAATGATGATACCACGATATGAGGGATTTTCATTTGATAGCGATGGTTTATTGAGGTTTAAAAATTGGATCTATGTACTGCCTAACGACGAGTTGAGGATGTTGATCTTGAGCAAGGCTCATAGAGCAGTTTACATGGCTCATCCGGGAGTCACGAAGCTGAGGGCAGACCTTAAACCCTTATTTTTCTGGAAGGGAATGAAGGCCGACATAGTCAACTATGTGGCCATATGTCTAGAATGTCAGCAGGTAAAGGCTGAACATAGACACCCAGCAGGATTACTACAACCACACACTATTTTGGAATCGAAATGGGAGTTTATTTCGATGGATTTTATTGTTGGATTGCCACTGACGGCAAGGAGACATGACTCGATTTTCATAGTAGTAGACACTCTGACAAAGAGTGCTCACTTTATTCATGTGCGTACGACGTATCAGGCACCTGACATAGCTAGAGTTTTTATCAGTGCGATTATGAGGTTGCATGGCATGCCTAAGAGGATTATATCCGATCGAGGATTAGTGTTTACTGGATGATTTTGGATTTGTTTCCAAGAGNTTCATGTGCGTACGACGTATCAGGCACCTGACATAGCTAGAGTTTTTATCAGTGAGATTATGAGGTTGCATGGCATGCCTAAGAGGATTATATCCGATCGAGGATTAGTGTTTACTGGATGATTTTGGATTTGTTTCCAAGAGGCCTTGGGAACCCAACTTAACTTTAGTACTATGTATCACCCGGAGACTAACGGGCAGGCTGAATGAATGAACCAAACCTTAGAGGACATGTTTCGCATGTATGTGATGGACCAACAAAAGAATTGGGAAGAATTCTTGCCACTGGTAGAATTCGCTTACAACAATATTTACCAGAGCACCATTAGGATGGCGCCTTTCGAGTTTCTCTACGGGCAACCGTGTCGGACACCTTTGAGTTGGGATCAGTTTGAGGATAGGGTCTTGGTGGGACTAGAAGTGATCCAAGAAATGGAAGAACAAATGAAAACAATAAGACAAAGGATTAAAGAGGCACAGGATCGACAAAAGAGTTATGTCAATGCACACCATGTCGACCGTAGTTACAAGGTCGATGATTAAGTCTTCTTGCGGGTTAAACCGCATAAGAGTTCGATCAAGTTTGGGAAGGGAGATAAACTTTCTCCTAGGTTCGTGGGAACTTTCAAGATTGTGGAGAAAAAGGGGCCCATGGCCTATCGACTAGCCTTGCCTGATTCCTTGAGGCGTATGCACGATGTTTTTCATGTGTCTGTTTTGAGACATTATATTAGTGATCCTACACATGTTATTGACATGATTTCCTTGTAGGTATCGGACGAGGGAGCGCTCACGGTTGAGCTGATCCACATCTTGGATCATCGCATTCGACAGCTATGATGTCGAACGGTAGATCATGTCAAGATCTAGTGGGACAATTATAGTCCGCACTTGGCGACCTGGGAGGATGCATATGATATGCACCAACAGTTTCCATTTTTGTTTGATAGATAGAGATATGATACTGTTATACACTTTATTTCAGCATATATACTTTGAAACTTCAGGATGGATTTTAGACCAAGAGGGGGTGTATGTAACATCCCGCTCTGGCACACTGAGCGAACTTGTTCTTTGAGTAAACTTGCTCACACGTGATCCAGAGTATTTTTCTATTAAAACTTTTGATGTTGATTATGAGGCATTATGGGTTGATGACATGTTACTTTACCGCTTTGACATAGACAGGTGATATTGACTCATTTTTACTGAGTGTGCAGGATTACAGACCTAGAGGATATCGAGGCATTGATGGAACCCCTTGGACTCCGGATCGAGTCGGGGAGTAATACCATTGGGGTTTGATTGTTTTAATGTGATATTAGTGCATCTGATTAGATGATATGATATGGATATGTTCTGACATTATTTGTTGATGATGCAGGCTGACGATAACTTGCTGACCAGACTCACATATGGAGTAAAGGGGTCATGCATGACTACCGGAGATGTTGAGAGAGAGGTGTGGACAACAGCCCTGCCACAGCCTACTAGCACTCCCGCCGTGGCTCGAACTGAAGGTTAACGATTACCTAGTTCGAGAGGACCCACGATGTCATGAGGGAAGACTGCGACAGTCACTCACGATGATTCTAGGGGGAAGGCAATAAGGAGGGGACCTTATTCCTTAGAATCCCTTAGTCTCCCACAAGTTCACCTGGCAGAGTGTTGAATCCAAGGGTTATTGATGTCTACCAAATCAGTCAAGAGGCAAGTGGCACTCTTAGAGCACATAGTGTGTCCTGAAGGGCACGTCACGTTGTTGATGATAGATGGATGAACCTAGATGGCCCTAAGACAAATAACATGTTAAGTAATTTTAAAACAATTTCCCTAATTAAATGTTGCCCAGTATGAAATTTAAGGCCTAAGTCTAAATTACGCTAGTGGTAAAATTTTGTCTTATAAATATATATATATATATATATAATAAAAATAAAAACAACTTAAATAATAATTATGATCTTCGTTTGATCTTGTAACATGAAGGGAGTAAGAAAATTTAATTTATTCATCAAAAAAAAAAAATTATGTTGGATTAAAATTTAAAAAGGGAATTAATTGTTTTATTACCTTAATAAATTAAAGTGTACTAATTAAATAAGAAAAGGGAAAAAGAGTTAATATCCACACCTGCCTCTTTGAGTTCTAAGTAAAAGGGGAAAGAGGGAAAATCAAAAAAATAGGAAACTAGGGAAAAAAGGTAACATAAAAAGGGAAAAGGKGGAACTTAAGGGAAAAAGTGGAAAGTCAACTTAGTAAAGAATCTACCATTAAGATCTTTCTAATTTTAAACTGAGTTAGCAATTTCATAATAGGGAAAGCCTTTAAAACCTGTAAGGGAATTTGGGGACACCTAGAAGTGATTCTAGGAGATACTCTAGGTGGGTGAAGGAAATAAGATAATTAATTATTTAAAGAAATTAATTAATGGAGGAATGAAGGGGATGGGTGACACTTGTACAGAGAGGAATTTTTAGGAATTTATTTTTAAAAACTTTAATTAAATGAGATTTTAGGAAAGAAATGAAGTTCAAAACTCTATAAAATGAAGGAAGGAGGAGGATGAAGGAGGATATTCAGTTTGAGTAACATTACGCTGCAGAAATATCTACTTGACTGATTTACTTGTGGGAGTTGGGATACCCAGCTCGGACAGGAGTGGTAGCTCGACCTTGCGAGGTGAGCTATGAGCTAGACGGGATCTCTGGATAGTGTGCATGGCCCCTTTGCGGCTCGGGGGGATAAGGGGGAAGAATAGTACCCCTAGCATTGGTTGGGAGGTATCAGTGAAGTATCGATGGTCGGTGAGCGGGATCTACACTGAGCACGTGGGAAATCATTCGGAGTGACGATCAGGCAATGGTACGCTCTCTTCATTTTGAATGGTAGATTGTTGTAGGATTTATGATTTTGATCTGCATGTTTATTGGGTAGGTAAATTGGTT